>VWYH01006002.1:201352-241028 GCA_013399365.1 Pampusana beccarii
GAGAAAGGCCCAGAGGCCTCTGCAAAATGACAGGATGGCGAAAGCCAAACTAACAAAGTCCTGAACAGAATTTCCTCAGCCCTAACAAAAAGAGTAAAGAAGCCAGAGAAAGACACCAGAAAATCCTGACTCTCTTTAAATATGAAGCATGATGCTAATGAGATGGAATACCCCTATTGATCAGTCTGGATGTCAGTCAGGCTCTGTCCCATCCATGCCCCCGTTCCTCGATGCCTCACACCTGTGGGCAGAGCACTCAGAATGTCCTTGGCTCTCAGACCAAAGCAATTAAAAACATCAACTCTGTGCTGGAGTGTTATCTTCTTGTTCCTAAACTGTCTAAATAATGACTGTGCTAGCTAGGAAAAAGAAAGGTTTCTAACTGCATGAAGAAAATTAAATCATTTTCCATCAAACCAGTACAATTACTTACAGAGTATATATAATAAAAAGCTAAAACTATAGAAATCCATGATGTTGATAACATTACCAAATGGTTTGCTTACTAGAGGTTATATATTATGTCATATATATATATACATTTCATAGGTCATATTCTTTCTGAAAATTGGGGCAGTCAGCAGGACCCTAAATCAGCATTGGCAACATCTGTGTACCTGGAGGTGAGAGCCTATGTGGAACTTGTGAGTTCAAGGAAGGAGGCAAGTTGTCTCAGAGGACTCTCTCCTTACTTTTCATTAACAGAGAATTATCCTGGCCAAAGGAGAGCAGGCAGATAAGTCTGTTTTCTTATTTATTATTATGTAATCTGTGCTTCTGGAAATATAGCAAATTTATTGTTTCAAGATGTTTTGGTTTTGACTCTTTCCACAGTATTTTAGTTCCTATGTGGATACCCTAAATTAAAGTATGGTCTGTATGGTGTTTTGTATGAATATTTGTTCATCTCCAAATATCCAATGCCCCTTACAATATATTTTGCCTAATTTGTTGCCTTACTTAAGACCAAAATGACAAAGATCACAGGCCTTGCCTACAGGTGCGTCAGATACTCCTTTTATGTAATCCCTGTTCATTTATGCAAAGGTGAAAACTACTCCATCTAGATGAGAGGCCCAAGACAAGACATGCTGGTATGAAGAGAAAGAAGAGATGCCGCACAGGTCTCATAGTGTCCTGAAAGCTAAATAATGTGTTGATAGTAAATTTGACATTTAGAGAAGTAACCTCAAACAATTTTGCCTTTCTATAGTCTTTCCCAAAATAATCTCCTTGGTAGCAGCTTTGGTTCAGCCAACTATCTTTGGACAGTAAAAAATGTGTCACAATATTTAACATGCCTCCACGGTGGCTTTTTTCAGTCTTGATAAGTTGAAAGTGCACTGGTTTTGTCCTCTGGGGCCCAAACACTATGTTGTTCTAAGTATTCTTTCAGAAGTAAATGTCTTTCATCACCTTTAGGGAGACCTGACTTTGTGACTTCTTCAAAGTTTTGAGAACATGTTGTTCCGTGAAGCAAAAGACTTAGTTTGGAAATGGAAGGTTGGTATATGAAAATGAAATATAAGGTGCTCTCTGCAGAACAAAACTAACCATCCAGTAATATTTTTACTGTTGAAATAACTGAGACATTAATGATCTTAAGGATTTAAGCAACAATGATATGCTGTTGCTCGATTACAAACTCAATGTAATTCTTATGCCTTTACCTTCTTCCCTAATTAATTCAAATTCCTACCATGAAATCAATGTTGTTCCTTAAAAAGCCAATGCTTAGATTCCTTAGAGAATGAGATTTTTGCAATTATTTTGTCTTTGTGTATTCATCTATGTATTCCCACATTACATTTGAGTTTATCTAGTGTCTTCAACATGAATTTACAGAGGGGTAGGAAAAAAAAAAAGTAATTGATTTCTTACAAGGGGGGTGGAAAAAAAGATTTAGAGGCAAAGTGCAACCTCCAAGTTCAGTCACTGGGTCTTCCAACAGCTGGGAGCTTGTTCTATTTGGCTTGTCCAAAAGCTGAGAGCCTGCTGACGGCTCAGTTTCCGCTTGGGCAACTACAGTTTGTGCTGTTCCCTGGCTGTCTAGGTAAGGGCTCGAGCATAAATGGGTTAGGTCACAGAGAAAGCTCAAAAAGGTGCTGGGAATATGCCACAGCGACTGTTAAGTGCAAGAAATGAAAGTCATGAATCCATCACAATGACAAATCAACTGAACATTGTACTTTGTAAATTTGAAAATTCAAGGAAAAACACAGAAGACAGGTATTGTGATATTTCCTTATATCTTTTTGTACCTATAATTAGTATAGTTATTTCCACCTTCCATTGTTTACTAGAGCACTTAATTCTCAAAAAAAACTTTTCCCATACTAACAGGTTTCTATTTCCTTTTTACATTGACTTAATGCATTATATGTTGGTTTTAATTAGATCACCCTCATTCCTAAAAAAAGCATTATCCATTTCTTCTGTAAGGAATACATTTAAGATCACCTTCTTTATTCCATCTGACTTGACTCCTTCATTTTATAGGTGGTAGAGTTATCCTCTGTACAGCAGAATAGGGCTTTTATGGGTAATTCGATATGCGTTGCCGTGCAATTGTGCAGGTAGTTAAAATAACTTTCTTTGTATGCTTTTTATTAGCAGCAGGCAAACTGAAATTCTGTCGTTGGTATTTGTTATCATATTTGGTATAATATCCTTATTTCTAGGGGGGGGCAAGTGCTGAGAAAAAGAAAGCAGTGAAACAGAGCAGATAGTATAGCAGCTAGAGAGTAACTAACTGGAAAGGTGCTTCTGCAGGCATAGTATCTCCATTAGTAAATGCTGTACCACAGCCATCCTCTAGTATCTCAGTTACTAAATGCTGTACCACAGCCATCCTCAAAACTGCACTTGACTGTGTGCCCCTTGAAGATTTACACCTGAATAAAGACAGAGACAATGAATCCATAGCAACAACTTCTACAAAAGTTCCTGTTCAATTGGGGGTGCCATTCTCGGTAAGCAGAATAAATGGGAAATAGAGGAAACTGTCAGTATTTTATTATCTTTCTCAATCTTTAGTTTGTCTTTAAGCCAACCTGTTTTGGTTTTTGGTGTTTGTTTTTTTTTTTTTTTAGGTGTCAATGTTGACTATTTGGCTTTAATTATCAGTTATTATGGAACTTATTATAGAGAGGATGAGGATGCATTTTACTTCCGAGAACAGTAACCTCTGCACACATTTGCTCAGTACATTTGTGCAATATTGCCTCTGGTAAAAACCACTGGTTTTAGCTAGAAATAACAGTAAAACAATTAGAATAAAAACATTTAAAAGCAATTTAACACGCAATTATTAAGATTTCCTCCCATTTCTGAAACATTACTTCCTAAACATTTTCAGGTCAGAAAGCAAAGCCACATAAAAGAAGTTCGTAGCGCTGATCATCTACTGGGCATAAATGTATTAGATAAAATCCTTTTCTTACACAGTTTAATTAGCTACTACACATCTTCACAAGCACATGAAATTTGTTTATGGATTTCCATATCTAAGATTGCCTTTTTCACCCATTTAGGAGTGCTTAAAATTCAGTTAATTTACAGGGCAAATATCCAGTTGTTTGTTAGGTCCAGCATTTATGATACATGTTTACAACATTATTTAGCATTTCAGAGTTTAGAATTAGTGTATTGCTAAGCTGAAGTAATAGAACTTGCACACAATTTTCCATAGAGCTACGATCTACTTCATCCTGTTACTTGGGAAGAGAAAAATTAAAATATATCTGACAGATAAATGTGACTACTGCTCAGTGGTATTACAAAATCAGAAAAAAATATTTATCTTATATATTTTCCCCTTTATTCTATTCCGTAGAACCTTCCAACAGCTTTTTCTTTAACATTCTCTCCTTTTCCAAAGATCTCTATTAGTTTCTCTGCTACATATAGCAGTGCTTCCTAATTTTTGATGTGGTATATATTCTTCAAAATGTATTCATGTATAGGACAGGGCCAAGTGACCTGGTAGACCTTAGAGAAAGAGGAAATAGGGAGGGTTTATCCAGTAATGAGTAAGAAAATGAGCAAGGAAAGCAGAGCAAATTGTTTCGTCAACTGAAGAAATTATTAAAGACTGTTTGGGGGCAACTGCACTAAGTTTTCACTGTCACAGATTCTTGGCAGTAGCTGTCCTAGTTTCAAGCAGCATGAAGTCTCTGAATTTATAGATGGTGTGAAAATATGTTCTGGTATCAGCAAACAAAAGTATTGAGTTCATATCATTCCTAAGTGTTTCAAAATTGAGAGCTCCAAAATAGAATTTTAAGTACCTAATTTTAGGCATTCTGATTTGAAACTAGACCTATTATTTCTATATGTTTTGAAAACTAGCTGACATTTTATCACACCACTTTAGATCTTCAACGTTTCAGACAGTTTCATGGGGCTAGAAGGTATGATATTTGAAAGGCACTTTACTGTGTAAGAAAAACATTCATTCTTATTTCAATGAAAGCTGAAATAAATTCAATAGAAGTAAACAGATTTGAGATGTAATAAACTGACAGTTCACTGGTTATATCTGAAATATCTGACCATGAGCAGTCTAAATTACAAAACAGACAGAATTTTTCAGTGTCAGAGAATGTATTAATTTCTTAGCTGAAGGGCATCTGAAGGATTCTCTTTCCTGCTTAGACCAAACTGTATTATTTTCTGATACAGTAAGGAAGAGCACATGTCAGTGCTAACTTAATTTTCAGATAAACAGCAATAATGTGATTCAATGTGATTGACTGTTACATTAAAAATTAAGAAAATCATATCCCCATCTACAACATTCAAGAGCAGCAACACTAAAAATGAGTGTTTTCAGCACTAGTAAGTATTTCAGCTTTGAGGCTACCACATCATGAATGAACTTGGAGCATTTTGGAAAACAGAGGAGAGTGTAGAGTAGCTCACATAGGTTAGTCATAGTGCAAATGATTGGAGAACTCGTGCAACATACAAGAATTTCAATCAAAGTAACCTGTTTTCTTGTATAGCAAAGATAAATTCAGCTTTAAATTAAAAAAATATGGTGAACTATTTATAATTTTTCAAAATTAAAACTTCCCCAAAAACATATTTTGAAATTGTTTCAAATAAGGGATCAAGTTGACAGGTTTCTTTTACAGCTTTGTTGTTGTTTTTTCCAAATTCGACCTTTCTTGTACAACCTTCGGTAAAAGATTGATATATGGCACCTTCAACAGCTGGCATTTTGTGTGTGTGTTTGTGTAAAGACTTATGCTTTGTTATAAGGGATAGTGATAATCGAATCTTAAAGTGGACTTTCTATTAGCCTTTGAACAGGTGAGCCATACACATGGGTAAGCAGGTTGCTCAAACAAAAAATCTCACGGATTTGGCCTACTCCAGCAAAAGCCTTGTTAACTGTGCTAAGTTCTTGCACTTAGATTACTTCGTAATGGACTTATTCAAGACAGAAGTGTACATTTTGACAGTGAATTGTCTCAAAGACTTTGCTGTAACTCCACAAGGAACTGCAGAGTTGAGGTTGATGTAATATGAAAACTCTCTAGCAGGATCATGTTTGCCTTATGTAGTAAGTTTCTTAATAGTATAGCTAAATATTTGTTTAAAAGGAGTCATCTTATTTTAAAAAAGTACGACATTTAAAAAGAATCCTACAAAGGTCAAGGCAGAGGCAGTCTCAGGAAAACATGAATCTCCTGTTAACTGTTATTCTCGTGAAGAAAATAAAAGTATTAGAATTGAAAATAATTTAAACTAGCTGATTTATTTCATGGGTGTTTAAAGTGTGAATAGTATCAGAACTTTTGGCAGAGTGGTTGAACTGAGAAGATATTTTTATCAGGACAATATAACGACATGGCCCAAATCCTTTTCTTCTGTGCTTAATAAGCTCTTCTTTGCCATACTTTCCCCACCCTGCCCCCTCAACTGTTATATTTCAACAAGGAATTTCTTGGGAAGCATTGTCAGATGTAGGATAGCCTATCAGTGTTACAGTACAGGCTGTGTGTGGGTGTCTGTGGCTATTCAGAAACCAAACTATTCAGCTCTGATATAGAAGTCACAGGCTGAAATCTCAGTTCCAGTCAACAGAGGAGGGATTTCCACTTACGTCAAAGTCTTCTGAAGTTGGAGACTTGCAAGGCAGAATCATAAACATCTGAAAACAGAGAGTATTTCTTTACAAGAGATAGTATTCAACTGTTTTTAAAAGGTGAAATAACAGGAAATATTAAACAAGACATCTACTTTTGAGCTCTGTGGTCACAGACCTTCCAGTATATAAAAGAAACAGATTAAATCCTCCAGTTGGATAAAGCAGATCTTCACCTGGGCCTTCTGTGGCTCAGGCGAGTGTTCTAATCACTGTGTGCTCAGCCATACAGGAACAAGGCAACACTTTGTCAACTCAGAACATTGATTAATGTTGTTGGGAGAAAGCAAGGGTGACTGTAGAAGACATTGCCTTTTAAGCAATGAAAGGCAACAAGTGGCAGAGTTACACATGGTCAGACCAGTTTGTAGATCTTTTGTGGTTCTGAAGCAACGTCTTTTGAATAAAAGTTCCTTGGAGCCAATGTTTTTATGCTTCTTTGCTAACGTTTTCAGAATATCTATTTAATTCCAAAATTATTCTGAAATCTCACAGTTCCCATGAAGCATCTTATATTTTGGTCAGTTGTACTCAGTAGTTTCTGTTTCTCTCCTCCAAGTGTTGATGTGGAACAGTTGTTCCAGATTCAAATTCTTCCTTCTGTATTTAAAAAGAAATCCCTTCATTTAAAAAAAAAGTCAAAAAAATTCCTTTTTGTCTGATCTTACTTATCAGTGGATTGCAGGTCTATGCCACCTTTGAAGTCAACGAGGTGTCCTGCTTAGAGATGCAGCTATATTAGGACATAAATTAGTAATACAGAAGTAACCCAGATATGTAGGTATATGTGTTAACACACTACATTGTGGCATACCTAAATAATAATGATAAAAAGAAAACTTTATAATTTAACCTGAAAAGAAATTTTCAGTAATTACTATATTTACAGTCTTACTTATCTCATAGACCTTGTTTAATTACTGCAATGCCAATAAAGCTACACTAAGCTTTGGGGTTTTCTTACTCTGTGGGACAGTCATGAATTCTACAACTGTATTAACTGTTTACAATACTTGTAAGAATACAAGTACCTACTGAGTACTTGGACAAAACCCAGTGTTTGTCATTTGCTTCACCCGTGGGAGATTCCATCAGGTTTTTTTTTTACTTTTGCTGTTTACTCCTTGTAATGTTTGATTGCTACATAAGTTAGGTGACACTGTTTCAGCTTCATGATTAGGAAACTGAATTTTTTTGGAAGAAAGAAAAAGAATAATGAACAATACATTATTTAGTTTGTATGTGTATGCACTTGGAGGTTTTTGGTATGAAGTACTGTCCTCATGCATTTAATGTATTATCCTTTGCAGATAAAAGTGTAAGGAAAGGAAAACAAATCCTATGCTGACCAGTGGGGCAAGATTTTAAGCAGGAATTCTCCAACTGGTTTTCTTTTGTGGCAGTAAAAGAATCTTAAGGTTTAGTAATAATAAAACTTCACATCTGATTCAGGGAAGGCCCAATGCACAAATTGTTGAGGGGTGTAAGGTGGGAGGATAGTCTTTGGAAAATCTCTAGGTGCTTGCCATTGTTGGTCACTGGAGGAGACAGGATACTGTTGTAGGTAGGTATTTTATTTGACCCAACTATGTTCTCCAAAGTAACTGCTCCAACAATTCCCCAGTCTTCCTATACTAAGGGAACTGCTGACCCGTATTATTCCAACCACACATCCTCTATACATGTCAGCCTGTCAGTGACCTTCTTCAAAACTCCTAACGCTTGCATAGTTTTGTGAGATTCATTTAAAAATTCTTCATGAATGAGACATGCTATAAAATCACAAGAATCTGGAGAATCAGAACTGGGAGAACATAGACCTTTTGGAAGAAAGCATGAATAAAATTAAAATTGACTTATATCTTCATACAAAAACAGAGTCACTTGAAAATTAGGAATATTGAATAGAAAATGTGTAATTAAAACATCCGTACTTTCTGGTTGCAGATAAAATTTTGAGTTGTTACGCAGCTTCTTTTACTCTAATTGGCATCAGTTTTGCTGACAGTATTTTGACTTGAGTAAAAGCAGACAACTCTGCAAACTTCTTAGCAGTTGTTCCTCAAGCCTTCTAAAGTAATTTCCCCTCCATAAATATTTTTTGATGATAAGACTTCGGGGCTTTATGTTCAACCAGTCCAAAACAACATGCCTATCCTATGTGTATTGATATATATAAATCGTTGGATGTTGAAGACATCTGAATTTCACAGAGATTCTCCCAGGAAAACAAACTATGGCATATTTGTCAGCATTGCTACAAGAATTTGGAAGTATTTTATGTTGTTAAGTTTGCGGCTTCTCTGTCTTCATCTTTATTTCTTCATTGTGCAACATAAATTAACAGAAATCATTTGTTTCAAATAGGTTTGTTAAGTCCTTTTATTTTGGAATAAGACATCAGAAATTTTACTTTTGCCACTAATGACCTCCTGGTTAAACAGAATTGGAGTTGGAATGCACTAAGTGTTTTAATGTTAATAAAATTCGGAGTATGCTGGTTTTAATTAAAGAACAATTATCAATTTTTGTTTAACTTTTCAGATATATACACTGATAAAGCCACTGAATTCACTATACTACTAATTCATCTTTAGCTATGCATTGTGTAATAAAAGTTTACACTTTTCAAATGCTGCTGTTGAAATAAAACAAACATCAGGAACTAAAGGCAACAAAAATGTAGAAAAACGTAGAAGCTCTTAAAACAAATACTATAAAACTATATATATTTTTTTTTCTTATAGTAAGAGCATTTTGACTTTTAAAACCCAAGAAAGGCATTTTGGTTGTCTCAATAGATTTCATTGGCAATACAATTTAAAAAAGAGTTAAACTTAAAAATATTTCTTAATTTAATTTTGTTTGGTTTCTTGCTTACAAACAAATGGGCCTCTGCTCTATCCCTTCCTTCTAATCATATCATGGGTATTCCACAGATCGTGGTTGAAGCACAGTGTTCTGTAATTGGGGTATAGGAGTATTTTGAGCTAGAAAAAGAAACTATTAACTAGTTAAGACATTGTTAGTTCTAGCCACACATGAAGTATGTGTGTCCTGTTATGGAAAGACCTGAAACCTGCATGAAAGAAACATTTGTTCTGTGGCCTTAATAGTAATTGTTTTTTCTTAATCTAGTAATGTTTTTTAGATTTTTGACATTCACTTGTGGGACTATACCTTATGAAATTGTACTGTGATTTGTGTGGTCTTCACAGGAAGTTTAACAAATGTAGATTATACTGAAAATGTAGTGTCAGAGTCTATACATGAAAGTTTTCCTGCAACTGTGTTGAACTAAAAATCAACAAAGAACTGTATAGACATCTAGACAGGAAAAACTGGGAAGAACGTATCTTTTTTCTTTATCTTTTTTTGACATGAAAATGAAAACAAAATCTAATCAGA
Source organism: Pampusana beccarii (assembly GCA_013399365.1). NCBI lineage: Eukaryota > Metazoa > Chordata > Aves > Columbiformes > Columbidae > Pampusana > Pampusana beccarii. The sequence goes on from VWYH01006002.1 coordinate 210,915, forward strand.
TCCCCTTCATACTAGATTATGCACTGAACATTTAAAATAGTTTCAAATGCAGTTATGCATAATGTGAGCTTTCCAACCATCAAAGGGAAAAAAAAAAAAAGTATATGTAGAATTATTAACTTAAGACTATGTTGTGGAAGCGCTGCTAGAAAGTAACATGTTCTGTATATGTTTGCTGATAAATCCATAAACAAAACTGATTCTGCTTGACTATATGGAGAAATATTGTGTGTCTGATGTGATAAAATATTATACCTTAAACAAGATCTGTTAAGAAGGGATTTCCTTACAGCACAGTAAAATGGATCTAATTTACTCTTGATTAACAAGAGGAGATAAGCCTCACTTTACCACCGTTGTTTACAAAGATAATAAATAGCATGACTTCCTCCAAGGCAAAGATCTGCCTGAATCAAAGTCTGTCTTGTTTTACAACATGTCACTGTTTTGTTTTTTTTTTTCCTTCTCTTTTATGCATTGTTTACGTTTGTGAGATACTATTATTTATTTCTTTTGGAATCTAGATTCTAGCTCCTCTTGTATATTTTTCCTTACAAGATCAAGCTTAACAGTGGATGCTGTGATTGATATGCCCATTGTGCTCTTCTTTTACAGCAAGTAGTTGTACCAGGGCATATGGCATGAAAGGTCGGTGATACCTGAACTGAAACATTGATTAAAGTGCTGAAAATAATTTCTGGACAGAGATGGTTCCTCTTAAAATCAAGAGAACAGGCTGTCATTAAGCTGTCCTTTCCATTCTTTTAACTGAACTATTTATTAACCCCCTAGCACTTAAAACTAGATTATGTTAAATTGAAATTTAGATTTAAAGAAACAAATATAGAGAGTTAATTCTCCAAGATCTTGTCTCGTCTGTAGTCTGTTTCATGTATTGCAGTAAGATAGAATTGTGTGAAGGTGTTATACTGTGTTTTATTGCATTTTAGTACATTTACATGATACAGAAATTGAATTTGTGTCCTTCACAAAAATTGTCAATGTGATCATTTTCTTTTCCCCGCGGATTCTGGGAAAAGCATCATAAGATCCTTGAGAGTAATAGTTGTTTAGTGCTTTCAGAAGGCAGGTTATTAGATTAAAAACTTTATTGAAGATTAAGGCATGACCAAAAATTTAGCACTATATGTGTATTAGGAGAATGCTGTGTTCTTAATTCTTTCCCAGTTGAACTGTGGAAAGCCAATATGTGAACAGTAATTTTCTACCTTAGATCTACATTTACCAATTTGATTTTGGATATAATAATTTCTTAATGAAACCTCCAGAGAAACAGTATACCTTTTTCATTTTTGGACATATAGAAAACTTTAGTAATGTTACAGAAATTTACCAACTTATATTAACCTCCTTGGGTTTCTTAGGACTGTTTGGTTAGAATGCTACATTTTTCAATGACTTTTTTCTCCTAACATTTACTGTCGCTGTATTTTCTTGGCCATTTTCCTGTCTAAAATATGTACTGTAAATGATGATGTTGGAAGGCCGTAGACATATTATTTTCTCATCTAATACTCTTCCTGGTTACCATATCTTCATTTTTTAACCTCTTTCCTTTTAGTAGCTGTCTTTTCCGGTGATGTTCTCTTTCTTAAAGTACAGTTTGCTTTTGTCTTCACGTGGCGTATACGAAGTCTTTTGATAGAAGCTTTAAACCACATATTTATTGAATTGTTTAATTTATGTTACTTTATTAAAGCTGATTAAAACTGTGAGGGTTGTTAATGTATGAATCGATTCTGTTTGAAAAAATTCCTAGGTCCGTGATAAGTCTGTGAGGAAAGAAGGTTCTCATACCTCTCAAATGACTACAAAGCTGTAGAATCAGGCTCATTCTCTGCCTGACCTATTGATTATGTATATTTTAAAATCAGAATTGTCTGAGATTCATATTGCCATGAAGAGCAATAGAAAATTATTTTATTTTTTGTATCAAACTGTTTGCAATTTTAGTTTTATCTCATGGTGCTTCAGTTCAGAGATCTTTCAAAAGCTAGATGGAGTGAGGCCTGTTCTTTTGAACAACTTGCAGCATACTCCTTGCAATAGGAATATAGAGTGTGAGATGTTGGCAGAATGGTTAGCAGAATTTAGGAATCCCACTGCCTGTGTTAATCAGCAAAATGTCTGCCTTTTAGTGGCTTACAAAATCGCAAGCATTTTTCTGTAATTAGATGACTATTGCTTGCACTTGTCTAGTGATCATTCTTGGTTTCTTTCAGTTATTGAAATGTTTCATAAATTCCTACATTCTCCAGAAATGGCACCTATGTATCTTTTCAGTAATTATTCTGAATTATTTACACCAAACACACCATCAAGTTCATTTTTTCTTGCCATCACTTCTTGACTCTTATCAAATACCAGTAATAAACAACACAGCTGGTTTTACTAATATCTTTCACCAGTATTCATGAAATTAACATTTACATATTTTCATTCATGTATGCTTACCTGTCTGTCTGCCAGGAAAAAGCACATTAATACAGTGCATATAAGAGCTTTGTATTCAAATAAATGCTAAACTCAACTGGATATCCCATCGGGAAGGAGGGTTCCAGAGGCACTGATACAGTACAATGGCTCCTTAACATAGGAAAGATTAACTTCTTCTTGATCTGAGAGTTGCAGAAAGCCTTAGCTGAAAATTTAGACTTGGTAGAAAGCCTGATGAGAAAAGGTGAAATGAGAGACAACTTTACCACAAATCAAAAGCATCATCAGGCTTGGAAAAGCCTAGAGACAGTGTGCTAACAAACACCATCTCTTCCTTCCTGATACTTGCTAGTACACCAGTGCAGAGACAGCCGTTCCCAAAAAGTAGCAGGAGGGAAACTGATCCACAGTGCTGCAACAGTCAGTTTAAAAGTTGACTGCAAAAGTAAGAGGAGTTGTTCAGTGGCTGCTGTGGCACAGCCCTAGCAACAGTGGGGAGATGGCTAACAAAGCCTTTATGATTGTAGAGAATAGATTTTTAGACATGACGGACAGAAGGAACTATTCTGATCAGCTGGTCTGATCTGAGTTCACAGGCAATCTGGAGTGAAGGTCTTCCTCAGATAAATTACTAGTTCAAATCGAACACCATTCTTGAATTACAAATTCCTAGTTTGGATAGTTCTCTGCAATGCTGGGCAAATTGATGCAGTGGCTGATTACTGCCATTATGAAAACAAGTGTGAACATCATTTCCAGGCTACATTCAGTTAACATTAGCTTCCAGGCATTGCTTGCTTTGTTGGTGTTGTTTTGCCGTTTTAAAAATAACTTTATTTGCTAGAATATATATTCTTGTATTGTCAAATGAGCAATGGAAAGCTACAATGATATCAGAAACCTCAGTGACCACTAAAATAAAACAGTAAATAAAATAATAAAATCTGGTCCAGTAGAATATCAAATGCCATGTATGGTAATATTGATTTAAGATTATTTCTTCTCTGAATCTCCTTAATTCTATGCATATTTTAATACCGCAGCTATAAACATGCCAATATTAAACTAAGTGTTTTAAACATTTTAATGAAAAGGACAAAGGAGGTTTAAATGACTGAGTAAAATGACTGAAAATCAAATTAAAAATGAAAAACTAAAAGAGATTTTGTTTTGGATTTGGGGTATGTAAGTTTAAGTGCATCTTATCCTTGACTGTCATAGACTAGCTCAGTCAAAATTAACATGTAAAGATGACACTTTTACAGAAACTAAACCAAGAGAGAAAATTTAGACTTGTAACATAGCTTTCCCCTTCTCCAGAAACATAAGCTTGAGTGTCTTAAGATTGGCTGATACTTATGAACATAAACAACATTCATATTAGACAATGAAACTGCCAGGTTGTGACGTTATGTCTTACACAAAAATCTTCTAGCATGTAAAATATTAGCACTGTTTAGTTTTCTTAGCTGATGTGACTTATAGTCTTACATAAATCAGGGATATTATAAAATCAAACTCATGAAATGTTGTGTCAACCATGAAATTAATGTTTTTGGATCTCTTTTATGAATGCATTAGCTGTTAAAGATTTTCTGCAACAGAATACGAGGTAGTTTCAAAAAAAACATGTCTATAATTTTTTGTTGATTTTCTTTTACCCAATACAAAATTCATGCTCTTTTCTGAGGTTGAACTTAACTCTACAACAGTAATTTCCTATTTAGATCATTGGTACTTTGCGTTGTTACACTATTCCCTTACTTTTCCCTCTTCCATCTCCCCCATTAGTTACAGGATAATTTTTCTGACTACGAAGTCACATGTAAACTCTCTGTGGCACTGTCCTCCTGCCTAAGGTTTCTGTAATCTTAAATTAATAAAGTCCGCAGCTATAATGCTTTGCTTTGTAACTAGAATATCTGGCATATCCAAGTGGCCTCATGCGTGAGCCAGGGACAGAATGCATTCACTCTAGTCTCTCTCTGGTTTTGGTATTCTTACAGCCCTGGTTATTACAGTTTTATCTGTTTACACTCTTCAACGAATTCATACAACATTCTTTTGAGGTACAGAGGAAGTACTGCTGCTTGCATTTTATAGGTATTTGTTGAAGCATCACAAAAGAAGTGATGTATTTTGAAAGATTTTTTTTTCTTTTGCATTAAGTGACTTTCAAACCTTAGATCTCTGAATTCAAGATTCAAATATAATAAAACTCTCCTAATTTTCTGGGCCTATTATTCCTTAATAACTGTCTGGGACACTGAGCAACATAAAACTTCATGTGGCTGGTGGCCCCAGCTGCTTTGGTAAAAGCTTGCAGTCCTGCTTAGTTCAGCTCTTTCTCCATCAATCTGCCACAGCCACTCCCTTCCTGGGAGGAAATGCGAGTCATCAGTAGACAGAACTTCCTATCTGTGTAACAGCGTCGGGCTTGAATATTTCCTTATAGACTCTTCGGTTGTACTTAGACCTTTGTCTTGATGGACTGAGACCTTCTGGCTCTTTAATGGTGCAGTGGACCTTAGACAGGCTCTCTTCTCCTTATTCCATTTTCTAAAATTTATATCTTGCTAACTAAAACACTAGAATTTGAGTTAAATTGTGCTCATTAGTGCACAGGTGATTGTTAGGGAGATGTTTTACTAAATCTCTTAGAGCTTGCAGAGTTGAGCATTTACATATTCTAAATGATCTGGAAGCAAGTATCTTTCCCAAGATCAAATAAGAGGAGTGTCATGTCATGTTTCGAATTGGTCACCTTTAGGACTTTGTCCTTCTCCCTTTTTATGTACCCATACCTGGAATGCTCTGTATGGATTCACGACTACCAGTGTATCCATTTTTATTGTAAGAAAAGAAATGTTACAATGTGAGCTACTGAAAATTAATTACCTCTCTCACTAAAGCCATACGTTTTGAGTCCCAGATCAGTTTCTAAAATGTAAGTTTATATTTTCTCCACAGTTTAAAACTCTAGGTTTCCTAACTCTATTAAGAGCAAATTAAAGTGAAGTACAAAGATTTCCATAAAAAATAGTGTGCAAATGGAGAAAGATACATATAGGTGTTGCTGAAAATATTTCTGCTGTGAGAATCTGATTCTCTACTCTTTGATGCAAGAAAAAAAAAAAGATGGAAGAAAATTTGATGTTGGATTAGAATGAATGTAAAATCTTATGTTTCTGATACGACTTGTTTTGAAGAAAACAAAACAAAATGTACACCCAGCATTTGTAATATATTAAAGAAGTAATAATTGTCCTTTTTAGTTTAATTATAACCACTTAGTTTTTAATTAATGCAATTTCATTAATTAGTCTTAACCCTAAGTAAAGAGATTTTTTAGAAAAAATCTTACAGAAATGGTTTTGCATTACAGACATCTTTTTATATGTTTAGTTCATCCTTACACAGTACGAAGAACCCACTTTTATTTCGATTTGCATCATCCGACTTTCATTCTGACTGTAGTTAATTAATTTTCTAGCAAGAATAAAAGAGGGTAAAAACTGTTTGTTACCCTGAAATGCAGTTTGAATGCCTTAGGGAAACCTGGTGGTCTTTCTGATATAGGCAGAACCCAGAGAGGAAATGATTACTAGAGAGTTAGTTACATTGCTAAATGGGGAGAGGTGAGAGTCCTGTGTGTGCTATAAGGAAAGCCTGCAAGTTGCCATGACTGGTTGAAGAGCTACAGTGCACTTCCTACTGAGTCTGAGGATCATGTTTTCATTTTCAATAATAACAACGGTTCAAAAATATTCAGTTTCTCTTTATGACGCTTACTGCACGTGTGTGAAAATTGTCAAAATCAGGTTTTGAATGTTCTAGCCAAATCCTTGCATTTAAGACAAAACTACTCTTAAATTATCAAAAAATGAAAAGAAATTATCAGATTCTGACACAACTTATGGAGTATATAATTAGTTTAATGAGGCATATCTCTTCGCCATAGAGGTTTACCTATCCTTTATACGAATTAGATTTCATTTCATATGAGGAATTTTTTTTTTGTTCCTACATAGGGCCCTATTTATGTAATATAAAGGCAATTATCAGGGTTGCTGGAGGAAACATCAAGTGCTTATCTGGTATACTTAGAAAAAAAGAAGGTTATCAATTGCAATGTCTTGCAATTGATAGGGTTAATATAAATGAAGCATTGTGGTGTTATTTTTCAAGTTAAGTAGAATCTCCTTCTTGCATTTTCAGTGGTATACCCTTTTTCAAGCCGCTGCATGAGAACCCAAACTCTGCTGGAGGCCTGCCTGGTACTTGAGATACTAGAAGATAAAGCAGATGGATGTATCTTACCTGAAATAAGGCATTATCTTGCATGTTCATGTGTTTATTTATCTCCACAGACACAATAGCTGCTGGTAACAACACTGAATCTATTCAGAGAAGTCAGTTACTCAAGAAACAAAAAAGAGAGGGGTGGGGAAAACCAGTGCTACCAAGCATAGCAATCTGCTGTTCATGTCAGCAAAGCACTTCTCTTTGGGCAATTCAGTGTCTGTTAATTTAAAGCAAGCATTTAAATTTTTGCTAAAATTAGACTTCAGAAAACAGAATGAATGAAACAACTGTCTTACCTATTGCCTTTGGCTCAGAATTATTTCCCAGTTAAAAAAAAAAAAAGAATACCACTAGAAGTTATTTTTGTGGAGGGTAATAATGCCAATAAACTGCTAATGTCTGTAGGACCGTTAGTGTCTTTGTAGAACTGGTGACATTGTGCACTTCTGGAACTGAAAAAAAAAAAAAGTCTAACTTATATGTGTGCAAGAGCACAGGAGAGAGACTACTACCAGATGTAATTTTGAGAAATGAGATTTGCATGAGGTCTTGGTTCACAATGTTTATAGATGTTGTGGCAAGGGAAAAACAAATTATTTAGACATATCAAGATGAGGAGAGGACCCACATTTATATCAGAACACTTAACAAAGAAGACAGAAGGCCCAACCAGGGAAAAGAAGAAGATGCCCTTTCAGGGCAAGAGTGTCTAAATATGACAAAAGAAGTACAATAATGGATAAAGAGAAAAAAGGCACTGAAAAGAAGGCCATTCTTTTGAGTGAGTAGGGAACAGCTATAAAAATACAGAATCTAAAAAGAATAAGTGATCTCTAAATTTTTGAGACCAAATCAGAAAAGTAGAACATGATATTGTGAAGAGGAAATAAGAACCTAAGATGAAGATGGTGGATTCACTGGCAAATATTTAGAATGGGTAGAAAATATATATGTAATGAAATTCTGTAAAGGTTAAAACATTGGGCAAAATAATAATAATCATAAAGGTAAATTATTAATAAAAATACTCTAAATTACATATATATCTTAATGATTTTGAAAACAAGACGTGAAACACTAGCAGACTGTAAGTGGAATAACCTTTAAAATGTGAATTGGTCAGAGAACGATGAAACCAGATCAGGATGGTAACATTACTCTGTTAGACAGCAGTGATTAAGAGAGTGTTATCTATTGAGGTACCATCCATTCAACATTATGTCCTTTCTTAAATATACAATAGTATTACAGTTTCAGCATCCCAGAGTGCTGATTGATGGACTGGTGAAAATTAGCCAGGTTAGTCATGACCAAGAGTTGTGCTTGTTCAGCCCCATACTGAGAATGCATAAGGCCTCATGATACAGCAGAATCTGGACTCAGTCCTGTGTGGTGCATATTGTGGAAGCATTTATGATAAGCTCGGGCTGCAGCTGGCAACCTGGTGCTGTCTTTGAAATTCAAAGCTCGAGTCATAGTCTTGATAATCCTCTACCTAAATTACATATAAGTGAATTGCATCTCTGATCCTATCAACAATTGCTTCGGAAATACACTAGACATTTGAATGCAAGTTTGCATCCATATAATCTGAGACATTTGAAAGGGTGTTCTTATATATCCATATACAGTGTGATTTTCAGTTGAGACAGGAGTCATCATTTTACAGGTGAAAGAAAAGTTTGTCCCTTTGAAAATAATGGGCAGAATGAAGGACAATAAATTTTAACAAAAGAATGGGAAGTAAAAACAGTATTAATAGTACTTCTCCAAGAACCTCATATATTTCAGATTCATCTCAGTGTTCTGTCCCTTTAAACTAAGATGGAATATAAATTGACAGAAAAAAGGTTCATAGATGAGCCTGGAGCAAAGTGTTCTTATTTTTCTGGATCTTCCACTGCATTGGAGAAGACAGCCAGTAGTACAGTTTGTATTTATCTGACATTTCTGCTTTTCTATTCCGCCCAAAGCAAAGAGAAAGTGTAGGCAAGAAGGAACTGCGGAATTCTCCACTAATCTTTCAGAAAATGCTGGAAGCCTGCTGCTTCTCAAACTGGAATATTTCAAAGGACAATTAAAATATTCTGACTCCAGACTTAAATCTTAGTTAAATCTGAATCAAGATTTAACGTAGAAGCTTTGGTTCTTGTCTTATAAGTAATATGAACACTTATGGCTACGAATTTGTCTACAAAACCTCAGCATTCAGGCGTTAAAGTAGTTTTCCGATAGCTTAATATTCCAAACTTGCAAAAAAGTTGATTTTTTTTTTTCTTCACAGTGATGTGCCAGTTTTCTATCTTAGGTAAAATTTATAGCCAAGAGTGGTAACATTTCAGTTCAGTTTATGAATAAATTTACTTGACCTAAGCCTGAACGTCAAATTTCCCAGTTATCTCTTTACTTCTCTAGAACTATAAACAATCCTTCCATCTTGATGATCTTCTGTTATCTGCTGGGAGGTAAGAGGGAAGTGTTAGGGATTTTGGGTTACTTCAGCTTTGTCAGTCCCTAATCAGTTATTTCTCCTGACCCCATGATCTACATATTGAGGTTTTTGTAATACCAAGAGCCACAAGACACACTTCATACCATGTAGACAGACAGAAAAGAAATATGGAAGTACTTCAGAGAAAGGAGGTAACTGTGGTTTCCCAGGTCTTACTGTACTCTGCTGAAGGATGAGACATGGTTGGATTGTTCCAAGCATGAAGTGCAAATTAGCCTACAGCCAGGGCAATGGACAGTTTGGTTAACTGCAGTCATTGATGGCTCATTTCTCTCATAGCTGGATGACCCAGTTCCCTTTTGCTTGGACAGCAGACAGACTTCCTTGTCTGATGTTGTAGCCTTGACATACAACCAAGCTGCCTGAGCTGCATGCAGCCAACAGCCACTGCATATTCACCTTGGACCTAATGTTACAAAGATCAAAGGGGCAGAATTATCTGTAGACAGAGATTCTTTTCAGGGCAGCCATATGGAAGCCTAAACATTGACCAAACATGGTACGTCATCTCTAACCATGACCAAAAGCTGAAGCTTAAAATAGCATAAACTACAGGATGAATGAGGTTGAAAGGCATCTCTGGAGTTCATATGGTCCAATCTCCCTGCTCAGAGCAGTATCCCTGTTACTGGATACTACTAAGAAGAGTCTGACTCCTTCTTCTTGACTCCACCCATCAGGTATACACATTGATAAGATCCCCCTGGGCCTTCTCTTCTCCAGGTTGAACAGTCCCAGCTCTCTCAGCATGTCCTTCTATGTCAGATGCCCCAGTCCCTTAATCATCTTCATGGCTCTTCACTGGGCTTCTGTCTTCCATATACTGTCCAGATGCTGTCCATCTTCTTTGCCTCAAGTACACAACTGCTGGCCCATAGTCATCTGATTGTCCACCAAAATCCCCAGGTTTGTCCATGCTTAAGCTCACTGACTTCCTTAGGTATATGTGCTTTTATAAATTTAGTAATTCTGTATGTACGAGTTTCTCTGTTGTGAACTTTTCCTCACCTCTTTTAAGCAAGGCACTTACTAGCATAAATAACTTGTACAGATGTCAGTGATGCTCGGGATTTTAGACATGTCAACATAAAAACACAGGAGGGTCAGTAGGGTGCTTTCAATGTCCAATAGTCACATTATTTTTTCTAAGATCCACTTGGTTTCTCAATTTTTGTAATTTATTTAGTGACAGACATCACATAGTCATAGTTGGTCAGTCTATTAAAGTTTCTATTTATAAGGCGAGAATGTGTTAGCTTGGATATTGTGAGATATCTTTTGACAAATACTGTCACAAATAGCAACCACTGTATTAGTTTATGAGAGTTTCATTTAATTTATAGCTTTTTAAAAATGATTGCACCAAATTTAAATAAGACGTACATGTTTAATATACCAATTATGAAGAAAATTGCCTCTGGAAACCAGAAAAATTATAATAATTTTCTAATTATAAAATAACTTGGTTTGTGTTTCACTGATGCCTTTTCCAAGAGACTGACAAAACAATAGAAATTCAGATCAGTTTGTTAGCTGAATAGTTTTGAAGCTCAAATTTCAAGTAAGTGGTCTAAGAAAAATTAACTTTATCAGATTTTTAAAAAATTGATCAAAGTGCCTGTTTGACTGTAACTTTCCCACTTGCAGTCCAGGAATTTACTTCCTTTTCTCACTTGAGTTTTGGGAGGAAAAATACCTTACATTACTATAGAATGTGAAAACTTTGCAGTGTGTAGGAAGCATATAATAATCTATGATAAATATAGGTGACTGTGATGGCTTGTGGGGCTTCCTTATTAAGATTTTGCTGATTATATCAAAACCAAAGTGACAGTAAGAAATTAAAACTCTAAGCATAACATTATAGAATGGTCAACATTTTTCTAGAAATTAAAATAAAAATTAATTGAAAAAAAGTACTGTATGCCCCATTGTTTTTCTACATTTTTATCAGCTTTTTGTTTAATCAGTGAGCACTTTTCAGAAACACAGTCTTTTTTCTTTTTTTTTTTTTTTTTAAATAGATGTCTGGCTCTTTCAGTGGTTGTTGTTTAAAAATTGTTTATACACTTGTCACTCTGTGAACCTGATACTGTATTACTGAAATACTTGATTTGACTTCAGGGGTTTGAAATTGCACCATATGAGAGAAAACACTCCTATTGTGACTTTTGATAGGTAGAGACAGTGAAAAGTGACAGGGAGAGTCCAAATTATTAAGACTCCTTTTAAAATATTGCCACAAAGCCACTAATTTCCTAACTAGTTTCACGCTTTTTTTTTTTTCTTATTTTTGTGATATGATAGTGGTGATTTGGAATGCATTTTCCATGTCAGTGTTCTATGATATGCAACAATGACACAAATCACAGTTAGTTTGTAATAACTCTTAGCATGTACTTTTTTTTGAATTATAGTAAATTTTATGGTTAGATCAGAACATTCTGTGTCCTAGAACCTGAAGCTGATCTGTGTGAGTTCATCATAAAAATAAAAACCCCTCTATCTTTACCTTGAACTCTTTTAAAAAAAAATTACTGCAGCAGATTCAGTGGCCATAGTCATTAATAGTTGTGATTAAATAGCAACCATTACAGAAGTCATTTATGCTCTGCTAGTAAAGTATTTAGGTACTACTGTTATACAGATGAAACCAGCAAGAATACCAAGCCTTAAAAACAAAGGAAAAAAGGTCAAAATTTTAAGAAATCTGGAATATATAATATATAGTGTGGGAGCCCGTCAGTCCCTTTGTACATTTATATTATATGATCTCTTGTTTTACTATTTTTCTTAGAATTTCTTTCATAGATAAGCCGGATGTAAGCAAGTTCTAATTGCTTTGTTTTGCTGTAAGTTTGAATGCAAGATCATAATTTTATGTGTGATATCTGCTATGTTAGCAGTATTTCTACATAGGCTGTGGACTAACTGATGCAGGAGATAACTAGGGTTTTCGCGAGTATTTGAAAATGAATGGCTAGAGTTATGGTTCATTTAATATTTTGGAAAGAATGTACTGTAATCGTGTATGTAATCTAATAGATACAGACATTTCAACCTCTGCCCAGATTTCAACTCCAGCTCTCTTGCCTCTCAATCCAGTCCCCCCACTCCACTCCACCCCACACTGGTACTTCCAGGTTCTGTTTCCAGGGCTACATGTACTTGCAACACTAATAAAGCACTGAAACTCAGTGGTGTGTTTTATTTGTCGATTAATATATGATTCAGGTGCACTGTGTGGCCGAGTGCTTTTACCACCTGAAGTTTGTATTAACAGACTAATAAAATATGCCCTGGAGTGTCTTAATACCGTAATTACCATATGGCTCTTTAAGCATCAATTAATTTATTTAAACTATCTTTTAAAAACATTTTTTCTCTTAAGAATACTTTTTGTTACATAAAATGAAAATTGTCTTCATGGTAAAAGGATAGAGTAGGAAGAACACTATTTCACCACTATAGTATTTTTTTTAATCCATTATATGTTATTTTTAAAAATATTTTTATTTGTATTCCCTGTCCTGTATGATATTTGAATCTTATTGCCTTTTCCCTTTCCTTGCAACTTACCTCTCTTTTCATTGCTTTTCCACTTCTTTACATACTTTTCTTCATTTATATTAAAGCAAAAGTCCTCTAGCTGATGCACAATTTTCCCTGTTTTGATTTTTCACCAGAAACTGCAGTTATCCCTGTCTTTTAAGCCACTGAATTCCTTTGATGGTTGAGTATCCTTCTTTTTTTTTTTTTTTCTTCTTTCTTCCCTAAACTCCATTCTTGCAAATATTTGTAAAAGGAGGTAGATTGAAGTCAGTGTAAATGTGTCATATGGACATGTGTTTTGTACCAAACTGTTAGTTTATAAGATTACAGTTCTAATAATTTGAAGGATGGAAGTCTCAGTCAGCAAGAAGATGTGTCCAAGCTAGTCATTCATTCATTGAGTTTCTGAACACCTAATTTCCCAGAGCTTTTCTCTTAAAGACATCCTTTAAGAGATATCTTAAGCTTTCCAGAACCTATAGGGTTTGTTTGAGAGACATTTCATAAAAATGTCTTAAAAGAAACTGGTAGTTATAGAAAGATGAAACCTCAGTGCTGAATCCTATAGACAACCTTTTACTTGTGGGTTGCTGGGCCCCTGATGGGTTGAAGAGGTATGCTGGTTATTTCAAGCCCCTGCAGACTGTATGAGCTGTGTCCTTTAAAATCTGTGAAAGTCAATTGTGAAAATGTATAATGTATCCAGGAAAAATATTCCACTTAAGAAATTGTTATGCAGCAGAATTCTAGCATGTCTGACCTTTTCCTTAGTTGTGTAGATGTCACTATACAGATATAACAAAGTGCAAACTGCCAGCTACTTTAAACAAAGTAATGATACCGGGCAAATTTTAACCCTTACTTACTTCAAAGAAGCACTGGATTTTTTCATCACCTCTATAGAATCAGTGTTATCAATACTAAGACAATCCACTTTCTACAAATAGTTTCTGTCCACTTCTGTTAGACAGACATCGATGTTATCACTTATAGATGGCAACCAGGTATTGCAAAAATGCAAAAATTGGGTGCCTCTACCATGCATATAAAAAAACTTCATTATGCCATTTAAAAATTTTAAAGCCCTTTAAAATCCAGCTACAACTTTAAGAGCTAAGTTGGGAACTTCTATTTAGCTTTCTACATGAAACCAAAATGGGAAGTAAATAATTTCAACATGTCTGAAATGCTAATAAGATGAAAAGCCAAACTTCAAAGAAAATTGTCACCTAATTCCAGATTCTACCAGCTACATAATTTCTTAGGCATCTCGGCTGTTGAGAGGCCTGCCTTTCACCAGAGAGGTAAATTAGCTTTCTCTGAAGTGCTACAGCCAGGTAGCAAGGGCAATTTCTCTTTGAAGTTTGGCCACTAGCACTTCTTTCTCAAGGAACCGAACTTCAAAGAGAAATATTGTTTCTCTTCCTTTTGGATGTTGCAGTCAGTAACATATGAGACACAGCTGCTGTTTGCGTAGTGAGGGGAAAAACATTATTTTAAACAATATTTCTGTACACATATTAAATTGAAATTTCAAATTAGTTTCTCTGTGATAAGCTGAATAGTGATTAGGAAAAGCTACTAGAGACTTTTAACAATATAATTTACAGGATTCTTACAGGAAGTGAAAAGAGTGGGTAAGAAAGAGAGAAAATATCAAGGTGGTGATTTTCCTTAGTAGCTTTCCATTTTATTGACACAAGGGACCAACCTACTCTCACAGAAACCCAAAATCCAATGACTGGGTATCTGGTCTAACTTTTACATCTTTTACTTCATACCATTTTGGAGTTTGTAATAGCAATGATGGTTAGAAGTGCCTCTGGAAGCCATTCAAACTCCTGTTCTCAGCAGGACTCTCACCAATACTTCACATCAGCTTTGGCTTTGTCTGAAAAGTCTTGGAAGTTGCCAATGATGGAGATTGTGCTGCTTCCTTAGGTGACCTGTTCTAGAGCTGCATTATTCTCCTATTTTTTAATATATTTAAAAGTTTTTTATATCCAAATATCTGATCTGGACCTCTCAGACTGCTAGTTTTAGCCACTTCCCTTTTAACTTGGTTGTTTGCCACTGCTGCAAAAGTTAGGCTCAGTCATCTTCATAACTTCCCTTCAGGTAGTTGTAGTTTGCACTTAGATTGACCCTTTGCCTTGACTCTCCCACTTAACAAGCTCAGGTACCTCAAACTCTTGGAGGTCATGAACTCTAGGCTATCTTGGTAACCTTCCAACTCTTTCAACTGTGGAGCCTAATACTGGTTTATCACTGAGTGGTATAAATGGTCTACTGGCCATAGTCCTCATAATATAATTTATTTGTGATGAGAGAACACTGTTGGATTATATTTTGTGTCAGCTATAATATCCACTTTCTTTTCAGCTGGTTTGCATGAAGCAGTAAAACTATCATAACTGAAGCTGTTCTGACTCATACCAAGCAACTCCGATACCATATACCACTGCACTCAGAGAAAGAGGAGTTTGCCATTAATACAGCTAGCTGGAACATGTTCATTTAAGCAAAGCTTAAGTGGTGCTTATAAGCTTCACATTTTTCCATTACATGGAGGTCTTTCTTAGTCATTAATAACATCCTGAAATTCGGAAGAATGAACACCAATTGTAATGATGGAGAGATCACTAGTGTCTACAAGACTTCATGAATTACCTTTAGAACATTTTTCTCTCATGATTAAGCAATTATAATTTACATTCACAAGGAACAGGCTTACATCCTTGAAATATTTAAGGGTTTTATATAGAGTAGATGAGCTGTAAAATTGTATAAAATCTTTCACAATTGACCATTTTCAATTAACTTCATGGAGGGATGTCAGGAGTAACTTGAAATTTTAGTACTTGCTGTAGCACTTAGGAACATCCATAGGAAATTCTGGTTGACTTCAACAGGTTTGGAGAGAAAGCTAAAATACTGATACACACAATTGCAAATGAAGATGAAGAATGCTGCAGCCCCAAGACCCCAAACTTCTTTCATGGTCAGTGTAATACAAAACCAAAACAATAACAGCACATTTCAAATAATGAAAAAACCCAAACCGAACCAAACCAATTAATTTGGTTCCAAATAATATCCTAGTGAGTTTCTTTTTGCTGTGTGGTTTATGGTTTCTATTGTGTTTTACAGTGATGACGACAGACTTATAGCTGTGTTCTATTTTTGCAATAAAATATCACCAACGTCAGTTAAGAGTCCCTTTAATCCCTATTATTCTCAGTCGTCTTTTCTCACCTGAGTGGTTCAGGTTGGTTTGACAGAACCCACAGCCCTTGTGCTCTTTGAAAGTTGGTAGGGGTCTACTGGTTTTGAGGGTACTTCATGAAATTCCAGCAGTCGAAAAGACTGCAATCACATTTATTGCAAATGTGAAGATGGTAATTGTTGTGTGCAGATTTATGCCAGTGAAATAGAAAAATAGAGTACAGTTCTACAGCACTGCATGGAACAGCCCAGGATTTCTTACCCACCAAAATAGAGTGGCACCAGGCAAACTGCTATTGGTAAAGGTTAGTCCTCAGTCTGTGTTTGGTTCTGCTTCATGTCTCCTGTTCCATCTCAAGGAATTGCTTGTGCAAGTGTTGCTTAGCTTTTGCCAAAACTTGAATGGCAACTATTATAATAATTCAGCAGGATAGATAATTAAATGCATAGGAATACCCCTTGGCATTGTTTAATTTAGTAGAGCAGACATGCCTAATGTTTTCCAAAGTAAATAAAGGTTTTCTTTGTTTTTACTTAATTGGATTAATCCTAATTCACACAAACATTTTGATCTTAGCCTAAGTGTTTTTTTAATTTTACTCATGTAGGATACAGAGGCTGCATTGTTTGGCCTCAGAGCTAGTCTGAAATCTTGTATAGCAGAAGAACGCAGATAGATTTTCTGATAGGAATCTTCTCAGCTTTTAAGAAAAATCTGTTTTGTTGTTTGTGTGTGTTTTGTTTTTGTTTTAATTCTAAATATGCCAGTGTTGTAGGTAAAGAAACCTAGACGGAAGAAGAAAACAGCATTGTGTAAATCTGATCATTTGTCTGCAGCATGATTCAAATATGGTTCTTTGTTTTCTTCCAGTGTTTAGCTTTTGTATGCAGTGTTTCATGACAGAGAGAGTTCTGTCTGACTGCTTCTCTTGTGGACATACTCATGGTTCACTGAGGTGATTGCTGATATAGGAATTGTTTATTGTGGCAGAGTCTTCCAATTTTTCTGTACGTTATCCCTGAAGGCAGAACTGTAAAATTTCCTGGGGAACTGAAAAGATTCTGAGTTCATATTTTCACCCGTTGCAGTGAACCATTTAAATGAAAGAGCTGAACAATCTAGCAACACCAGTACCTTGTTAAAAAAATAATAGTATTCATCAAACTAAAATATTGAAAACAGTAGAGCTGGCTTTTCTGTCCGATACAGCTGTAAAGATAGTTGGAGGGAGATATAGTTTTCTCCCTGCTTCTCCTTTTTTCTCACATTTTTGCCCTATTCCAGAGTGGGCTGTCTCCGCAGGTTACAGTCTTTTTGGATAAATCTACTCCAGCAGACTGGAACCAGCTATTTCCAGTACAGGGCAGCCCTGGTCTCTTCCCACAGGAGCCACTTCTGTGGTCCCCCCCTTACCAAAATCTTGACACCTACACCAAGTACATAAGGAGATCCTGATTTAGCAAAATAAAACACCACTTTCAGCCTGAATGGCACTTGTAGCATTGTGCAAGAGATGTGGATGAAGCCTCTAGAAATTAAATGTAATAATTTATTGTTATTTAAGTGGAAATAACAATACCATCGTTGCTGCAGCTTGTATTCTGACACCATGTTTGTATCACCACTACTTGTGTACACAGAGAACTATCAGTACAGATTTGACCTGGATTATTCATGAATATGCAGTCATATTTCTCTTGAATTAAACAGAATACAGATTCCAATTTTTATTTAATTTGGCCTTTCATTACGACTGTAGAAGACAGGTGAAACCTGCTTTGACAATATACTTTTTCAAAATTATTTAAATAGCAGATTGAATTTGTACCAAATAAATGCTTTGTGTGATATAATCCATGTTTTTATTTTAGCCCAAACCTAAATTATACAAAACTACTATCCCAATTCTTTCAGAAGCTATATGTCAGTTTACCCCTCAATTATAATGAAAATCTACTGAAAAAGATAGACTTGTATATACAAGACTGGTAATTTGTTTTTTAATTATACTTTTAGACAATGTTTTTAAGTTCTTGTTTATTATTTTGCATTTAATTGCTTTACCATTTCTGAAGGAGTCACCATCCCTGAGGTGTTTAAAAGGCATTTAGATGGGGTTCTTAGGACATGGTTTAGTGATAGAGTTAGGTTATGGGTGGACTTGATGATCCTGAGGGTCTCTTCCGACTGAAACTATTCTATTTGATTTGATTTGATTCTATTCTATTCTGTTCTAGTTTGACACGTTTACCCTAAAAAATACTCAAATTTAGATCTGTTTACTGTTAGTAATGTCAACATTTTATTATTGTTGTAGTATATTGTACCACTCCATCAACTGCCTTACTAGGAACTGAAGCAAGGGAATATAACAGAGCTATTGTTTTTGAAAAGTCAGTGCTCTGCAGTCAGTGATTTGAAATGTATGCCAAGTAGCACGAAAAGCAAACCAGAACAAAACAATCCTTCACAAGCCTATACTTCCCAGGATGAACTTCATGGCACTGACACACTGGGTTTCTATTGTCAGTAATCTTACATCGAAACAGTCCCTGCCTCATAACACTAAAATTGTTTTTCAGAAGTCCTCTCTCATTAACTCTTGCTTGAAGCCACATAATTAAAACCTCATAAGGTGTTCTGTAGTAAAAGATGGGTATTTTTTTACATGAAGAAAGAACACAAATCCCACTCCTAATACAATGGACCTTCTAACCTGGCACTCTCATAAACCCAAGATGTTGCCAAGTAAATTGGCTGCTAGTGCTATCAGCGCCCCACAGTGCTTTTGTTAATTATCTAGCCATAGTGCCTGATGCTGATAGCAATCTTTCCAAAACAGCAGGCAGATTTAAAGAGGCAGAATTAATTAAAATTGATTTGTGCAGTCTGTCATGTTGAGCTCTGCTGGGAGAATACTCTTTCCCCTCCTCTCTCCTCATGCTGTAGCAGTACACGAAACAGGTAGTCGCCTCACCTTGGAGTACTAATTATGGTGAATGAATGGGATTTGTCTGCCCTGATAGGTAATTCACAGAATAAGAAGACATCAAAATTTAGTTCCTTCAAGTACCACCCATAGGGAATGCCTCTTTCTTCCGATGTGCAAGTTCACAAGAAAGTGGACTAGAAAGCAGATGCCAAGGTCATAATTTTGCAGTTGAGGCTGTACTTTGATTTAATATATCCAAAGATGTAGAGTTGCAAACTTTCATTGCAGACAGGATAGAAAATGGTGATGTAAGACTAATGCAAGAATGAAAACACTCTAAGATAATACAGAGAAATTCCAACGTGGACAGTGAATTTATTTCCTATGTATGAGCTTCACTTGCAAGGAATACTACTCGATTATTAATGAGCTCTTTTATCCAGCTCAAATTTTATGTAGGATACTTCTCATATTTGTAAAACTCAAAACGTTGAGCTTTAGAAATAACTATGAAGACAGATATTTATTTTATAGAAATCTGCCTATCACAATGGGCATATGTGGGCAGAATTAATGATTTTTAAGTATTTAAATCAAGTCAGGCCAAGCTGAATCCTAAAGAACTTGCATTTTGAAAAATCCATACCTTTAAATGTTTTAGATTTGGTATATGTTTTACAGTAATGTTTTTAAACTGTGATTTATGCGTGTGAAAGTGATTTTTATTATTTGACAAGGTGAGGTAGGGCCATGATGAAGACATAATCTTTAAAGACAAGAAAAAGCTATGTAAAAAAAGAGAAATATGTGTTTAAAATAAGAACTAAAGTTTATTTAGTATTGAGGGGTTTATCGAGCAGGACTTGGTACTTTCAGTAGATACTTTATAAAACTTTCTTCGAATTTTTTAACTTCAGAAAGCTCTGCCTGGTTTTCTAATGCTGAAGTTGTTGCTCAGAAAGATATCTTGATCTATCTTTGAAGAAGGATTATAATTTGTATTTAATGTAAGAATCTGGATATTTTAAGCAAAAAAAAATTATTTCATGCAGCAGCTCCTTTACTGAATCAGATGTTGAAATATATATTTAAGGTACCCACAACTGTCAAAAACTGAGACAGGAACAGCTGAAATACTAGGTGACTAAAGAAATACATCAGGCAAAATACTCACCTGGACAATTATGTATTGGATATATTTGCATAGTGAGCTTCCTATCCAACTCTTATGACTTTATTCTCTCTTGTGACTGCCCCTTTTCCTCATTCTAATAGCAGCTTTCCCCCCTGCCCTTTTTCTCAGCATAATTTCTACAAATGTGAGGCAAATTCTACTCTTGAATAGCTGTGATTTCAATGGAAACAGCATGTTTGTTAGACTTAAATATGGAAATAGAAATAATAATTGAAACATGTTGGGCTTGATTCTTCTCTGATTTTCATCCACTGAGAAGACTATAGAAATTCGTGAAAGTTCAAGATAAATTAGAATGTTACTATTTTATGCCCATTTTATGTTTCAAGTATGAATTTTTATACAAGGTCCAAAGCTATAAAAACCTCCCACTTGGCTGAAGAAATGTTCATCAACATGACACATTTTGCTAAATAGTAAAGCAACATTTGTAACAAATATTATTAATATAGAAAGTTGAAAGTTAAAAACAAAACTTTGCTTTCTTATAGTCTTACATGACATCTCCATCTTTTCCCCTCTCTCAAACTTGCTGCTTTTCTTGACAAAATAACTCTTTGGTTGCGAAAAAAAAGTCTGAATTGCTCATCAGAATCCTCACAAAATGCTTACAACTACCCAAAATATATTTTATGTTCATTTCATTTTTTTTGCTCTTTCTCAATTTCATATAAATTATCTAACAATTTCACTGTAGCAATGCTGTAGCAATGAACAATTTGAAAATATGTAACCTTACAGATATCATGTAAAAAAATGGTTTAAACATAATCTCATGAAAGTATTTCTGAAATGCCACTCTAATTTCAGACTCAAATTTGCTCCAGCTCACAGAATGCATGACAATATGGTTTATTGCCTGTATATGTTCCCATAATAATAACAGGAATGATACTCAGTTTTTCTGTGATGGATTTCTTTAGAAGATGTCTAAGCAATTTGCAAAGATAGGCAGTAAAGAGCTGCCAGAATGATTTGCATTCTGGGAAATGTGTCGAATGGGAAAAAATATACCTAATATTTTAGTCTTTTTTTTCCAAGAAGAGGTCATGTATAATTTTCACACACTATATGACTATCTAAACATACCAAAGAGGTTTGGGAAATATGTTTCTTTTTATTTCTATTGAGAAAAGTCAGAACGTATCTTAGTAGCTGGAATACAATGTTTTAAAATCAAATTAACCTTAAATTGACATGTAAAGTACTAAAGTGAATTTTCTATCGCAACAATTTGCTCAGAGTGATGGTGGTTTCTTTCTTACTTCTGTTGAACCTAGATGTTCTTCCTAGTAATACTACAGCTCAAATAGAAATTATAGCCTTGGTGCAGAAATTGCTCTGTGAGGTTCTGATTGGGAATTTAATCTAATCTCAGAATCATAGAAAAATGTAGGCTGAAAGTGACCTCGGAAGTTCACCTAATTCAATTTCCTGCCTAAAGCAGAACCAACTGTGAAGGTAGGCAGGTTGAATATCTCCAGCAATGGAGACTAAACAAGTTGTCTGTGCATGCTGATCCAGTGTCAGCAACCCATATTCCTACATGCTTTTACTTTTCTTGTTGTTTATTTATTAAATATCTATGTCAATTTTCTTCCTTGGTAAGACACAACTCAGCAGTGAAAGAAGGTACAAATAATTGTTTTAGAAGTATGTCCTCAAAGAATAGAAAGTTACTTTCTTATAAAGTAAAATGATTTGTTATACTTTTTTTTTTTTGAGAAGAAAAATTTTTACAAAAAACACCAGGTGTGTGCTTAGGATTTAAAAAAAAATACTTAAAGCCAGAATAGTTGTGTGGTTATCTCCTTTTGTTAATTATACTTTAATTTTTACTTTATTTTTAACAGTCCTTCACAAAAATGAAACACTATGTACTTAGAAGTCTTCGCGATTTATAAAACGCATTGATGACTGAAAAAATGATTTGGAGAAGCTGCTGATTCTTCTAACAAGATGTTTTCTTTAATGGATACTAGCAATAGTTTAGATGCCTACTAGGACATCCAAAGTTGATAATATCATAAATTTAATTATGTTTATTTATAGACTGTATGAGGTTGAAAGGGACCTCTGGAAAACATTCAGTCTGATCCCAATACTGACAGCATGGTCAGCTAAAGCAAGTTACCAAGGACTGTATCCAGTCAGGGTTTGAATATTTCCAAGATATTTCAGTTCTCCTGCATGTTGTTCTGTCACTGGATAACACTGAGAAGTCTGGCTCCTTCTTCTTGACTCCCCCCCATCTGATGTATATGCTCATTGATCTCCCAAAACTTCTCCAGGCTGAAAAGTCCCATCCCTCTCAGTTTCTCCTCGTATGACAGGCGCTCCAGTCCCTTTATCTTCTTTGTGGCCCTTTGCTAGAATTCCTCCAGTAAACCCATGTCTCTCTTTTACTGGGGTGGACACAGCACTTCAGATGTATCTCACCACAGCTGAGCAGAGTAGAAAGGTCACTTCCCTTGACCTGCTAGCAATGTTCTTTTCTTATGCAGCTCCTTACGTTGTTAGCCGTCTTGCTACAATGGTACAATGATGACTGATGATCAACTACTTGTCCACCAGAAACAGCAAGTCTTTCTCTGTTTTATAGCCAACTGGACCCTACCATGCGCTGGTGCATGGGGTTATTCCTCCCCCGGTGCAGGGCTTGGCAGTTTCTGTTATTGAACTTTGTGAGGTTACTGCCAGCACATTTTTTGTAGCATGACCCTCTGGCATCAGCCATTCCTCATAGTTTCTTGTCACCAGTAAAGTTGCTGAGGGTACACTCTACAACATCACTCAGGTCACCAATGAAGACATTGAACAGTACTGGCCCTAGTGTTGATCCTTGGTGTACTCCAATAGTGACTGGTCTCCAACTGGATGCTGATCACACTTTGTGCAACTGATGACAATCCTTTGAGCCTAGCAGTTCAGCCATCTTTTAGTCCACTTCGCTGTCTATTTATCTAGTCTGTACTTCATCAGTTTGTCTATGAGGGTGATACTGGAGTGTTTAAAGCATTACTAAAGTCTAGATAAACAACCTCCACTGCTTTCCCCTTAATTAGTATCTCGACAGTAGTTTTCTATTGCTCCTTTTAAGTAAATGGTGTGACATATCAAGGCTGTTTAAGGCAGTACTCAATCTGAAAAATCCAGGAAATTGATTGGTAATCCAAGAAAATATTCCTGGGTATAAAGATGATGATTTAGGAGTTTTGAAGTTATATTGTATTGCCAAAGCAACTTTTTAACTAAACTTAGTAAATTGCTGATGATTTTCAAGTAGTTTCAAAATCTCCTCAAGGTTTATAAACTTTCTTCAAGAATTAAGTTTAAAAAGTCTTTTTGAAACTAAAAAAATTCTTTCATTAGTGTAGATAATAGTTTGAAGGTGTCTGAAACGAAATTTCAATTCCTGCTAAAGCCCAATGAAACCAGAAAACCTCAAACAGTTAATGGAATGGAAGAACGAATTCAACCGTAAAAGAAGATAGAAGCACTTACCATATAGACAAGCTGAGAAGGAATCACAACAGCATTACATTTGCAGTAGATTGCCTGTACAGAAGCTCCAATTTCTCAAAACTCAGCCAATGAAAGTACTGAAATAATGCAAATATCACCAACTCATTTTATTCATATCAAGCTTATAAGAAGGGATTTTTATTTTTATCAACCATCTTCCAGTGACAGAAGGAATTATAACAAACCTTCTAACTGAATAACTTAATTGATATTAAGGTAGAACTCAGCAGATGTAAATATCTTGATAGTTGTTAACTTCAAACTACAGAGCTATTTAAATCAACTGTCTTGTACTTCTTTGTTCAAAATATTTCTATCTTGATTTTTTTTTAAGCAAGAGAGAATCTGATTGTTTAAATAGAGATGAGGAATAGAGGCTTCACAGCAAGCCTGCTTGTGAGTAGATGTTGCTATGTGTTACTTGCATCTAATACATGAAGTGTTTTCAGTTGAAGGTGATTTCCAGGTTTCTGAGTAGTCCTTTAATTTTTTCTCTTTTGAGTTAGAGCAAGCAGATACAAGATTAAAGCAATGAAAAAGAAATGGTATTTTAATTATCTTAACAAGAAGCTGCAATCTACACAAAGAGAAGGGATTAAGTTAGAAAATGAAAGCTGTACTATCTACACAACCAATACCAACTAGATTTTTCAGATGTTATGCATCGATACTGACCCTTTAAAATCAGTAAAGCGACACTGACCTGCATCAGCTGAGGATTACGATTTCTTTATTTTTAGGAAAATACCACTAAAATGCCCTTATTAAGTATATACTCTTACATATATATACATATATAATACTTACATAGATCCCAGGTTAGCTGCAGTTTTTCAATAAACCTTGACAAGGTTAAAGTTGGGAAACCTGTACTGTATATCTTTGCTAGCACTTAGGAAAGTTAAGAGTCAAAGAGGAAAGGAATGGTGTCCTTAGAGTTTCAAGAATGAGAAACTATATTGGAGTTTTTTGATCCCATAGCAGTGCTAGAGACTTAATCCAAATCTAGTGAGTGGCTTTGTAGAAATCAATTCTACCATCAATGCTGTGGTTTTCCTTTCCATCCTTGCTTTTCCTGTTCACTCACATTCACCTTTTTTTGAACATGGGTTATCTCTGACAAGAAATGACAGTGGTTCACATGTAAACAGGGATTTGAAATTGTTGCAATATGAAATAATTGCTGAGGATCAGAGACCTTTGATTCTTCAAAGTGATCCTCAGGTGAGCATGTGCAATCATGATGACAGCACCCTCTCCAGGAACAGGGCATCTAAGATGAGGAAAGCAGCTTTAAAGCCAAATAGTCTCGGCTAAATTTACGTATATATTTTAAACAAATACGTATTTTAATATATACATTTATTACAGACAAAGAAGAGAACACATATAATCCTAGTCGTTGTCATTTCTAATGACATTGCAGGCATTTTTACTCCCTTCAATTTTAATCACTTACAGGTTTCTCTTAATAGAGGAAGGAAGGAGGGAGGGAGGGAGGGAGGGAGGGAAGGAAGGAAGGAAGGAAGGAAGGAAGGAAGGAAGGAAGGAAGGAAGGAAGGAAGGAAGGAAGGAAGGAAAGAGAAGCAGTGAGCAATTGTTCCACTCCGAAATCTCTTCATCGTGTGTTTATGTTAAGAGCTTTTCACATCTTTATATTAATAGCTTTTAGCTGGGGTTAGAGTTGTGTCTGGACTTACCTAATTAAAGTAAATACGAAGTATATTTTTCCATGTATCAACAACTAAATTTAGATATTATACATACATTTATAAGACATATTCTGGACAAGATGACATTCAGTGGTCCCTTCCAACTTACACCATTCTGTAATTGTGTGGTTCTATGAAATAGCCAAGAATATTTAAAAATTATCAGGAGGGTTCCCTTTAAGGATTAAAAGGAATAGTGAATTCTCTTTAGACCTCTGTGTTACCTTACAATAGAGTTACTTTACCTTAACTACAACCTCTGAGTACTAATTCAAAAATCCACCAATTCACTTTAAAGAGCTATATTTAACAACAAAACTCAAAAAAAAAAAATCAGTAAGTATTAGGTTTTCTGCATTCCAGAATAAATCTCATTATTTCTTTTAGCTAATCAAGTGTATAACACTTCTTTATGAATGTATAATCATAAAAACCTGATGCTTAACAGAAGAAGCTGTTAAATGGTAACTACAACAGCTTTCAGTTTTGTTACAGGAAAAACTGAAGCGTGGTCTTTGGCAGTGCTTTTACTTCCATCCTTCACTTAGTCACGGCAGTTGGCACTCACTAGTGCATAAAATGTGCCAAAGTAGAAGGTTAATGATCCTTGAGTTATCAATAATGCTGACAAATTTTAAATTATCAGTTACTGATGTTGATGTTGGTGTGTTAACAAAGTTTTCAACTAGTGCAAATATTTAAAGAATCAATAATGATAAAAGCATAATTGACAGCAAGAAATCTGGGTCACTTGGAAAAAACGACTGCAAGAAATATTCAAAACAAATATTTTTCATAGATTTGAAAAACTGCATAATTTTCTTTTCCTACATTTGTCTTCCTGGTCATTGAGAATATACTCCTGTGTCTTTGTCTCTTTTAGACAGAAGATAGTACCCAAAATTGCAAATGACAATGATCTGAAGCACAGTTCACAATTATAGTTCTGTGCAATAAAAATAAAAACAAACAAACAGAAAACAGCCCCAAACCTCAAACCCACAAAAACTAACTTAACTTTTGGATACACTTTTATAACAGCAAATAAAAATATATGAAGCACTAAAGCGGTATAGAAATCTAAAAGTTGATCTTCCAAGTCTATCCAATGGACCTCAGGGTGATATGTGCAAGTTTATGACCCAGCAAGAGATATTTATCTGAAAGCTTTTCATTCCTGTATTTATTGAAGAAGAACGGAGATTTACCTTAAAGCAGAGTCTTATTTAATTAGCCT
The DNA here is from genome assembly GCA_013399365.1 of Pampusana beccarii. Classification (NCBI taxonomy): domain Eukaryota; kingdom Metazoa; phylum Chordata; class Aves; order Columbiformes; family Columbidae; genus Pampusana; species Pampusana beccarii. Next base: position 237,568 of record VWYH01006002.1, read on the forward strand.
GAAATCTTTATATAATAAAATGAACGACCAAAGACATGAACATGTGAATTATTATATTCTCTTAGCGTCATGTCTTAGGGAGTAAGTGTATCTCCTACAAATCAGTAAAGGCAAAGGAAATTTTACAATGCCTAATATAATTTTTTTCTATATATTAAAGCTTATTACACCAATTACATCAAATTGTCCTGCTGCAGGCTTTGATATTAGGCCTGTGCCAATAAATCCCCTCTTTTGCAGATTTTTTGTGGTTTAATAATATTGGCATTAGGGTAGATGTTTGTACATTTAGATTCATTCAGTTTCAAACAATTCTTGTTGCTGGACATCTAAAAGCATAATGATGTAAATGTTATAGTAATCTGATAGAAACTTATACTCACAGACCTTCTTTTTACAGGCTTTTGTCTGAGTTACATGACCACATCTGTTAGTTCACACCCTGAAGTGAATTCAAGTGTCACGATCAGACTGTCTTATAGGAAATAAGATCCACAGAAATGAAGAGTGGATTCTTCTGTCCTTGTTCATCTTGATCCAAGGAGATTTGCCATGAGCTTCTCAGAGTCTTCTGTCTGAAGCCCACTTAAAACACTCATTTAAACCATTGGTCTTTCAGACTGAGGTTTAAATATGGAACTGCTGAAGTCCTTGCAAGGCTGATGAGTGCAGTGCTTTTCAGAGACATTACATGAAGTCTCAAAAGCGTTACCATTGCACTGGTGTGGTGCTGCCCCAATATGCAGTAGCTATAACTCTTGTGGTAGTTAACATGCTTATTCTGCTTGTTCTGCTGCATTTAACTCTTCATGTTTTCTGCAGATCGCTTCATTGTGTAACATAGACGTACATTATGCTGTTTAATAATTAAAAGGGGAAAGAAAACTACCATAAGCAGCACTGCTTACATTAGTAGTCTGTCTTTCTGTCCTCATCCATTTTGTCAAATATGTAAAATTATTTGATTGACCAGCCAAATGTGAGGTACCTCTGCTGTCTCTAGCAGCATTCTATGGAGAAATTGTTATTACACACAATGTCTTTACATGCCTTGCATGCTTAGAGTCTCCAGGACAGCACTCGTACTATTCACCACACTCTTGCATCAATGAATAAGGAGAAGGTTGGTTAGAAGAGAGAAATACTCCATTAATTGTATTACCTGAATATTCTTCCTGGTAAAAAATTACTACTTTTTCCCACAATAACAAGGAAAATTTGTAAAAACAGCGTGATTTTTGAGACTAAGCCAGTTTTAGTGAAAAATTACAGTTACAGATATGAAGTATCCCGATTATAAATGCAAGGGGAACTGTATAAGGTTGTATCATTAACATTGTATTTGTTCTGGAGAGATGGAAACTGAAATCTTGCATGCAAACACATTTAATTTTGTAAGAATTCCTGTTGACTACAGATATTTACTCTGGACTTCTTCCTTTTTGCTTTTTCTTAAAATAAGTATTTATATTATTAAGATAATTTTTGCTGCTTTTAAAAAATGTAAAGTCATGTCAGAGTGAGTGTATTATTTAGGTTCTTTTTCTATGATCTAAGGAAACATTTAGTGTTTAATGAATACTGGCTGTTAGTTTACAAGTGATGTTTTAAAAGGTAAAATGTATTACCACGTATTGCAAATATTTTTGATTCTTGTGTCTTAGGTTTTGGAGTGATTGCTGAACATTTTCCAAATTCAAATAATTTGCGGCAGAAAATACAGCTGATTGCTTTTACTGAAAAAAAATGTTTCTAATTACCTCTTAAAGCTGTCTTCTCTGAAGGGGGTTAAGACTCTCAGATCATTTGTTGCTTTATTTCTCTCATCCATCTTCTTTAGGCATCTTGACATTTTACAATGCATTATTTTTTACATACTCTAAATTGAGGCTCTTAACCTGACCCTAGAAGGAATATTTTTCGCTGAAGAGAGGAAAAAATGACTTTTGGGTTTGATCAGACAGTCTCTAGGCCACCTGCCTTAGTGGTACATGAACAACTGCTGTGCCATACTTCTGTTCAAGTGTGTGTCCAAAGACAACGCCACAAAAACTTATATTCTTTAAAAAAACTGACACTTTTTTTTTTTTTTGTTTGTATTAATGAAAAGACAAGGTGACCTTATTATTTTCTCCCTTCTTAATTTTTTTTTTGTTGTTTTGGGACTGGGGCTAGAGATAATTGGCATACTTCTTAACAGTCTCTAAAGACCAATTAACAACAGGGAGCCATGTACTCTGCCAGTCTGAGTTTCAATTAAATGTCTGCTCCAGGAGGAGCTAAACTGACACATAGCTACTGAACAGCAGTTACACTATTGATATAGCTGAGTCCACTGCTGAGGACAAAGACTCTTGCTTCATGACAGATGGCCTAATGCTCAGGCAATTAATACATTTTTATGACTTTTAAATCTTTCTGACCTTTTGCTTTTCTCTGAATTAGTAGAGCACAGTTTTATTAGTGGAATGGAAGTTTAAGGACACATTTATGTGACATCTTTTCAGAAACTCTGTTCTACTTTTTGTTACATGTTAAATGTGTCCTGTTGACAAGAATTAACAGCCAAATTTTAATCAGTCAGGACTGCAATGTACTAATTCTGACTGTAGGGATGGTGATGATTTTTTGTGAGATCCCATTGTTACTATAGCTGGGCTGCCAAGGCAGTGAGGAATTAGAGAATAGTAATAATTAATACGTGCCAGCAAGAACTCAGTGGCCTGGATACATGTAACAGAATTCAATACTTTAATCCTATCTCATCATGTCCTAGAGCTGTATCATTAAAACATAATTTTCCAAAAACGGAAACTCAAGAGACAAATCAACATGGAATAGATTGCCATGTAAACATTCTCTCTCAAATTACAGAAATATCTGCAAATTTTGGTTAACTAATACAGTAAGTTGGAATCTAGGAAAATGCAGTCAACCTAACATTTTCTTAAATCTTTCAAGTATTAAAAAATGTAGCAATTTCCCTCGTCTACTTGTTTCTTCCCCCAAAATACCATCAATATAAGGTTAAAATAATGCTAACAGTAAAAAAGTAAATTAATATTTTTCTCGCTTTATCCTGAGTGAGTTTTTCAAACATGGGTAGATAAATTTAGTTGTATTTCCTGGCTCTGAACAGAAGCACAATCAGCTTCTGAATAGTAATCACCCATAAGTCTAGTAAAAAAAAAAACAAATTTATAAGTGCTTGGTATTCATGAAAAACAAACTCACATATAAAATCATGGAAAAAGGGTAAAACATACAAGTTATTAGGTGCCTAGCACACATTGACAATGTTTTTAAGCATTACTTAATTATTATTCTCTTTTATTTAATACGATAAGGATTGGACTATTTGTATGACTTAGCTTATAGCACAGGACACAATATTTCAGTGCGTCATTATATTACCGTTTTTCCCTATTTCTATCCAAGTACATCATAGAATCATAGAATGG
>VWYH01006006.1:0-77829 GCA_013399365.1 Pampusana beccarii
TGTGATTCTGTGAAATGCTACTTGCCGCCCATTGATCCTGTGACATACACGTCACAGCTTGTAAGATGTGCTTACTATACTTGTAAGACAAATATTAACATTTAAAATAAGTGTTACTGATGAAAGTGTATTGACACAAATCGAAGTTTTAATCAGGCTTTCCAGGTGTAGTTGCTTTGAAGTCTTCTAATGAAAGTGTTCTTCTGTTTCAAAGTACTGTTTCAACTCACAGCGATTTCATATACACCATATATCTTCCAAAGACAAAAAGAAAGTAACTCTGTCTACATTTCTTTGTCCATACTGATTTATTTCTAGTTCAAATACATGGCAAAGGAGCCAAAAGCTTTGAAGATACCTTACTACATCTGAAGAAGCAAAGGGTTTACACGCTCATTTTATAACTCTTTTGTTCATCAGTGTTTTCCTTTCAGTCATATGCATTTCCACCTCCAAATAATGACTCACTCACTTCTCATCTCTACAAAGCTGATCTCTTCCCTCCTTTTCTCAGTCATAAACAAGGGAAACAATGACCCCATCATAAAAAAAAGCACTAATAATTCAGATACTGGAATGCCCCCCTTCTCCATCCTCCACTTTCACCTCAGTTGAAAGAGTCAACGACTAAGACATAAATGCATAAGGAAGATCGACAGTATTCAGGTAAATTAAGATGCTGACATTTCTCACAGTTTTGCAATGCTCTTACTTTGGAAGAATGCAGACAAATATCAAATTGGGGAATAAGTAACAATTTTCTAAATTATTGAAGCTCAAAAGCATTTTCATATCTATAAGTAAATCAGAAGCTCTCAATCTCAGGCATAACAAAACAACAGTTTATATCTTTTTGTGCAATTTAATTACAAAAATTATGTAATTAATAAAATCTAATAATTTTGGGTTTTGAATTGAATTTTGTTATAAGAAAAATTTCATTTAAAAAACTTATTATCTCTAAGTAAAATAAGTAATTGTCTCAACTTCTTCCTGCTAGAAATGATTAGGGTTTTTTATTCTGTGATTATAGTTGTGATGTTTTATTTTTTAGATAGTTTGGAAAATTTCTATTTCTGATTTTTTGGGTCATCTACTGGGTCACCAGTAACTAATCTTGAATATTTCTAATATGAAGTGAAACAGCCAGTTAGCTACTCTGTAAAATATTTCACATTCAGCACCTTTAACCTAGTGTACTGAAATCCTGAACTATCGGATTGAAAAGGCTTTTCCAGCAAGGAAATCCACTTTCAGCAATATTTGACCAAGTCACAGACACAGCTGAATGTGACATAACCGCTTGTGATTTCACAGTTAACAGGATACGTTTTGTATTCTGCTAAAAAAAGAGGTGGCTGAACAGCAGAAGGGAAGGCTGCTTTCATCTGCTGCCCTGGCTGCTGTGCTCCAGGACAAGTGAAGTCTTTCAGAGGGAGGGGGATCCATTTCTTCCCCCTGGGCATTTCAGCATGTTAATCCCCAGGGAAGCTCAAGAACACGGGACAGTGTCGGGGGAAGCATTTCTGTTTCATCTCACTTACCAGACCTGACCATTCTCTATTTTAAAAGTTATACAAACCTCGTTTATTGGCTTGTATTCTATTAAGCATTTTTTCCTATGCCTGGGAAGTAAGGAGGGGATGTTACACTTTATGTGACAGGGGCTCTGCCTTGTCAGAGGTCAGGTCAGGAGACAGCTGAGAACTTACAAGTGAAGACCAGCAGGAAGACCAACATTCATGCTGTTGTAGTGAGATTCTGCTGGAGACCACCTGATCAGGGTGAGGCCTGTAGACAAGGCCTCCTTCAAACAAATGGAAGAAGTTTCACACTCACAGAATCACAGAATGGTTGGAGTTGGAAGGGACCTCTGGAGAACACCTAGTCCAACCCACCTGCTGAAGCAGGTTTACCCAGAGTAGATCGCACAGGAAGGTGTCCAGGCAGGTTTTGAATGTCTCCAGAGAAGGAAACTCCATAACCTCTCTGGGCAGCCTGTTTGAGGGCTCTGTCACCCTCAAGGTAAAGCTTTTCCTCATATTCAGATGGAACCTCCTCTGATTTGGTCTGTGTCCGATGCCCCTCATCCTATTATTTAGCACCACTGAAAAGAATCTGGTCCACAGGCCCTCATCCTAATCGGAGACTTTAACCACTCTGATATCTTCTGGAAGGACCACACAGCAGGGCACAAGTAATCCAGATTTATGCAGTGCATTGACGACAACTTCCTGGCAAAGGTGACCATGGAGCCAATGAGGAAAGGTGGTCTAACTGAATACTATTCAAAATGGGAAACAGTGTGTCCCCAGCAAGCTTGCAGATTATGTACTACTAGTCGGAACAGCTGATACATCAGATGGGTGTGCTGCCACTCAGAGGCACCTCAACAGGCTGGAGAAATAGGTCAACAGGAACCTGATGAAGTTCAACAAAGGGAAGTGCAAAGTCTGGCATCTGGGGAGGAATAACCCTGACACCACTGCACACGGAGGACCAGACAGCTGAAAAGAGAAAGATCTGCAGAGAACGACCTTTGGATCCTGGTGGACAGTAAGACAACTATGAGGTAGCAATGCATCCTCACAGCTGCAAAAGGAAAAAAGTGTCAGCAGGTTGAGAGAGACGATCCTTCTCCTCAGCACTAGTGGGGTCACATCTAGAGGGGCCAATTCTGGACTCCCCAGTACAAGAGATGGAGCTACGGGAGAGCATCCAGTGAATAGCCAGGAAAATTGACATCTTTTATATGGAGAGAGGCTGAGAACACAAGGACTGTTCAGTCTGGAGAAGGCTCAGAGGAGATCTCATCCATGTGCATAAATACTGGAAGGGAGGGAATAAAGAGGCAGACAGATGTCTCAGTGGTGCCTACTGACAGGACAAGAGGCAACAGGCACAAACTAAAGCACGGGAAATTCCAGCTGAGTACAAACAAAGTGTTTTTACTGTAAGGGTGGCCAAACACAGGCAAAGGCTGCTCTGAGAAAGGCTGCAGAATCCCCATCCACAGAGATATTCAAAACTGCAGAGGATCCTGGGAAACTCTCTCTAGGTGACCCTGTTTTTGCAAGGGGGGGTGAACTAGGTGACCTGAAGAGGTCCTCATCAACCCCAATGATTTTGTGATTCTTCCTTCCATCTTTCTCACTATCCCTTGAAATTCAGTTCTCTGATATGAACTCTGACTCACTATTTTTTTTTCCTTAAGACTGAATGCCTTGAAAACATTCAACAGCACACATTTCTACAGAAAGCACTTGGAATCAAAAATGGGTCTTCATTCTGATCAAATTATTAAATACTCTCAAACACTGTATTTGAAATAGCCTCAGCTCATTAAGTTGTGCTGCAATTTAAGAGCACACCATGAATATAAAAATCAAGAAGCACATTATACTCTGAGCTGGGCTTGTGCTCTTCTTCGAAAAGACTCTCAAACACAGTCTTAACTCTCCCTACACGCTATGAGTATAATTACGTCCACATGCTTAAGATCTCTCATTGACACCTGAGATACATCCAAATGAATGCAGTAATATTAAAACTTTGCTCTAAATATACATCAAAGCTACAGGCAATTTTATATGTATGTATTTGCACAGACACAGGCAGATAAAAACACATGTAAAAGTACATATAGTAATACTGTTTACTGCCAGTTCAGTGAGTAGTTGAAGACATTATTTGATCTTTTAATCTTTTTCAGTTAATTGCTTATTCTGCATCACTGAGGCTTGTTCTTGCCTACAGACATTAGGATCATAGAGAAGTGAGCAAAACATAGATATATAAAATAAACAGATAAAAAATGACACTACTATCTTCCAGTACTTTCTCAGTATTTATCTAAGATCGTGGTGGTTTTTCATAAAAATGATGCATATTAAACCTCCTCAATTGATTTCATTTCATAACATATATTCTAGATAAACTGAAGAGTCTTCCACTTTTTGTTCTAATCTTATATATCCATTATCTGACTCATCGTGGGGGAATCAAAATGTTTTCCTCCATATAGACAGAGACCAGAGAAATTTTGCATCTCAAAACAATGACACACAGAAAACTGAAGAGGTATTCTGGGAAGGGAACAAAGGAGGGAGGAGAGGAACGAGCTTTTGTAATACACTCCCTTAGCTTAAATACCAGTAATCTTGTAATAGTGAAATTTTAAAATATCTTAATCCATAGTTATTAGGAGATACATTGGGTCAATCCTTAATTCAGAATTCAACTGGGATTTTTGCAAAATTACAAACATATTGGTAGTCTGATTCCTTCCTTGCAGTTGAAGTACTATATCTAATCCTCCTCCAGTGAAATCAATGGGAGACGTTCCAAAATAATCAATCGAAGTTGGATGAGATCCATACAGAACAGTATTAAAAACCACAGAGTCTGCTCTGTGTATTTTTAATTACACAAATTATATGTGCAAAAAATGTAATTAAACCTGAAAGCTTCCCTAAATACGAAATTTTCTGTCACAAAATAGTCACACATGCAAACAACATAAAAATACACCTGGAAAAAATACTGATGCAACCTCCTTTTTTTTTTTTTTTAAACACAGGCAGTAGAGAATACCTTTTTTATTTTCTATACAGCTTTTTAAAAATGCTGTGTTTTAATTATATCCTGAAGTAATATTTTAGACCACTTCCAAAAAACTTTCTTCCTGCTTGAATTTTTATTTTCATCAGTTACCCTGCCTATTTAAATGTTCATGGAAAGGGAAACCAGTTCTACCTGCGGACTCAGGAAACAAGTCTGAAAAAATCTCCTCACCATATCTCACAATTAGTAATTTAAAACACTCACCAGTCTGCCACCAGTGGTCCAAGACAGGTACCTTGAAGACCTTTTTTGACCATTCTAGCGTGTCCACATCACAGTGCTCACCAGCTACAAATAATGTTCTGAACCTTTAAATAAAAATGAAAAAGTATGTATCTTGATCTGGATGGAAAAAGGAAAGCAAGAAAACAAATGTAATAAACATCTGTGGTTGGTTTCTCAAATAAGATAAAGAGAAAAGGGGAGAACTCTTACTCCTTTTATGCTCCATCCCTACTGAGTAAAAAATAGAATCTTAGAAATACTAATTCATGCTACTTAAAATATCACGTAAAAGAAGCTTTATTTTCAGAATGTAAAGATCCTGGTAGACCAGGGGAAGCAACCTTTAGTGGAAGTAACAAATACATGTTCTATACACAGGAATGAGGTAGATATCTGTTGGGCAAAACATAAGAATGAAATACCAAAAAAAGGGTCAGAAAGAGACACCAGAAAAATTAGTAAAGAAATAAAGAGAGCTAAAAGGAAATAACTGTAGCATAACTTTTAGCTTTAATTTGTTAGTAATGTTTTATTTAAACAGATTTTAGTATTTTTCAACCTGTTTTGGGGATATATAGCCTGGCTATCTACCTATTTTAAAAAAAAAAAAGTAATCCTACTGTCCTACTAGATAATCCTGATGACAGAACAATATTCAGCAGCACTGGGTCAGGATCATAGTACTAGAATTCAGCTCATTTCACTGGATGTGTTGTAGCAAACTTCGGCGGAGAAGAGATGTAACATCGGGCAGTTCTGACTTTGTACCATTTTGTACCATTGAATTAAGCAGTGCTATATAACTGGGTATTAAACCCATACAGTCTTTAAACTTCATCATCTTTTATTAGATGCTTAGTCACACTTCATTGTCCTTTATTAAGCTCTACAAATTCACTTCATGCCCTGTTTAAAATTATAAGATCCTCTTTGTCAATGGTAGTTCTCTTAAATATGACTATCAGTACTCAGAGGCCAGATGTTACTGTATATTACTGCATTTGCCAAGGTTCTGATCTTTCCAACACTTGCACAGTAGCTTTATTCATGTCATAGCAGATTTTTTGCACTTATTTCCTAATAAGCAACTTAAATCCCTGTTAAACTGCATATAAACTCATGCATACTCATGACACTGGACAGACAATGTCACCTAACACGAAGGTACTAAAGAGAAGAATCATTTACAATCCTGCCTCACATCTCCAACAAACAAATAAGCAATCCTCTTCAGGTAGAAACACAGAACTTTGAATTCAGATTCATGACAAACAGATGAAAATGAACGGCCAAGTATACTCAGATGAACCGCTGATTTATATTCAATAGTTTATCATTAGTCTGTGTTGTGACAGCATGGTTTATACTGAGAGCAAGGCATGGTATTTATCTTACTTGGCTCTTATTATCAAAAATATATGTCTATGCCGAAATAGTTCTCTAGGCTTCTTCCACAGTACACAAAGAACAAGAGGCAACTTTAGAGAGTAATTTACCTTGAAGAGACTCAAAAGGTTAAGATTTATTTTTCACATAACAAAATCAAAATTAAAACCAAAATGAAAAGAAAATCCAAGGCCCTAGAGCAAAGTCTGAAGACTTTGTTAAGTTACTGTTTAAAAAGTTAGTGATAGATACAGCTATTAGATCACTGCATTGTAACTTGGAAGGGATGTTCCTGCATCTCAGAAAAACAAAATCAGGAACACCTGACATTTTGGACATTCTTATTTTGTTGTGCACTTAAACATATTCCTATTTATACAAGATTTTGAAATAGACATAATCTATCTGGGAAATAAAATCTAAACCGGGGAAATTTAAGACATAACCTTTCTGGTTTACTTCTACAGATAAATCAGAACGGAAAATCGCACCTCTTTCCCCCAAAGGCTGGTGTGGCAACCTGAAACACTTCAGCCACATTAATACCTGTCTGTAACCCCCGGTGCAACCCTGCCATGAGGAATAACGTGGATTCTGAATGCAGAGCTGTCACGCACACATGCCCTATTGCTACAGACCAAAGAACTTGCTTCATTTCTGTAGTATCCACATGGGTGGGCTCATGCCTTCCCTCTCCCAAATCCTCTGTACTGGGCGTATAACCAACAAAGACAGCACTTCCATTTTACCCAGAGGAGCAATTCAAAACCTCAAAGGGCTGAGGGAAGACAGGAAAGATAAGGAAGATAAGGAACATAGATTCAGATCCCACATCAGAAGAACTCTGTTTACGAGCAAATAACCTTTCTTTCTTTGAGTTGCAGTGCACAGGTACACACTCGCACCACAAGCGACTAAGCATTTTATGAACAGCCTGTCATGTTAACAGAAACTACAGGGACGGTTTGCCAAGTACTGCATCAATCCTCAAGGCTTCTGAGATGACTGTATGCCTCATTAAGATATTAATGGAGCTTGACGTGGCCCAATAACACGCTTCTCCAAAATGCCCCCTTGTTAGCATTGCAGCACGCCCTTCCACAGCCAGATTAATGTCAGGGACATTTTGTCATCTCTAGGAACCTAAAGGGTGACCTCTCAATAGCGAATGCTTCTTATCTACAGACCACAGACCTCCTACGGCAAGGCTGCCTATGCCAAAAGGCATAGTTTGAATATTCCAACCCCATTCCTCTCCAGAGGACAGGCACGTCCTGCTATCAGAAAAAGCAGCCTCTCACTGTGTAAGGTTTAGTGACCTGCTTGCTGCGCAGATACAGGGCAGAAGAATATACAGAGTAAAGCTACATCTGGAAACGACGTAAGTGAAACACAGGATGAAGCACTATTAATGGCAATAAACTATGTGCCCTAAAATTTAAAAGCCTTTTTTTCAGTGCTGTTTAGCCTCGACATCAAAAACGTGATGAGTTTATCGTATTTTAGATCCATTTACAGATTCATAGTTAGACTACAGGAAAAGAAACTTCCACAAGCAAAAGTTATTGGGAACTCTAATAACCAAGGTAGGAACACTGCACAAGTTAAATATAATGAACTGAGAATGGTCTTATCTGTGAACTAAGCAGAAGTAACAATCATAGAGGTGGCCATAATAACTTTGATATATGAAAATCACCTGACAGTACATTCAGTCATGAACTTATGAACATCAGAAGTTCTTGAAAAATGTTACCATCCTGAACTTGAACATGCAGATAAAATAATGCCATTTCCTTAAATTCAGAACAGTGTTTCAACCAACATTCATTTCTAACACCCCAGGATGGGTTGGAGCAAGTTCTTTCTTGGAACAGAAGGCAGAAAGTCAAACGTGTAAGCACCTTTCACATCAAATAAGCATAGTTTTCTATACCCATAACTATCCGACATCATTTTGGCAAACTGCTTTCTAAGCACATCTCCCACATTAGGAGGTAATTATTATAAAGACTGTGACCCCAATCAATATCTTGCACCTGAATGCCTTTTATTGTAAAGTACAAGCCAGTGCTGATAATTACAGTTAATAGCTAACTGGAAGTTATATCACAGATAAACACTTCTGATAGAGAAAAAATATTGTGTAAGTAAAAACCACAAAGATGTATTTTATGAAAAGTTTTTTAAGATTCACGTTTATATGCAGGACACTCCTGTTAAGTACTTCTCAATTTACATTATATGGAATACTCTGTAATTAGGCATATTAAACACAACATTTCGGATATAATGTAAAAATTTATTAATTCATTAACTGTATAAACTTGTGAAAAATTCTGTTCAGTGTCCTTGTTTTAAAAACAGGACTATAAAAATACCAAGAACTTAAGAGACTTGATGAAAAAATTAAGACGTCATGTTATCCTCTCACAGAATCACAGAATGTTAGGGATTGGAAGGGACCTCAAAAGATCGTCTGGTCCAATCCCCCTGCCGGAGCAGGAACACCCAGATGAGGTTACACAGGAAGGTGTCCAGGCGGGTTTTGAATGTCTCCAGAGAAGGAGACTCCACAACCTCCCTGGGCAGCCTGTTCCAGTGTCTGTCACCCTCACTGAGAAGAAGTTTCTTCTCATATTTAAGTGGAACCTCCTGTGTTCCAGTTTGTACCCACTGCCCCTTGTCCTATCATCGGTTGTCACTGAGAAGAGCCTGGCTCCATCCTCCTTTACATATTTATAAACATTAATGAGGTCAAATGAGCCAAAACTGGAATTCCTCTCTTCTGAATTGAACAATCAGATTAATAATTTGCAGGCTCAAGAACAACCTCATGTTGCGAAAAGGAGAGGGATTAGCTCCTTGGCAAATTTACAGCACAAAACCATCAAAAAGCATATGAGAGCAAAGTGCCACAAGCCTAACAAAGCATAAGAACTATGGAATTATTTTCTCCTGTCACACAGTATAGCAAGAGAGAGAGACGGCAATGGTTACAAAATGTCCCACTGAACAACTTTTTAACAGTCCACTTAAAACTTCAAAGCATGTCAGTGCACCTGTTACTGCAATCACCTGTCAGTGCAACAGAGTTAAAGGGGAAGGAAAAATCTTAAAACCTCTCTGTTAAATAAATACGTCCTAAACTGTTGTTCTGAAAAACTTACACTCTTAACATAAAAGTCATTGCAATCAAGCTTTTAGGTCCTGTTCAAGAGTCCAGTAGATTCAAGTATCACCTGATATAGGGAACAGATCAAGGTCCCTAATGTCCCTGATGCAGTTTAAATTGTTCAATACAGCATGTACATTTTGATGTCACTCCAAGCACAAAAGAAACCACATCTCCAGACCCTTTCCCAAAAGCAGGAGTGTTCACATGGGTAATAACTTGAGCTGCACTTTTCCAAATTAAAATGTCATGGCAGTTCTTTTAATTCTGTAATGAATACACCAGGTTTTTTCTGGAAAAGAAAAACTCTGTTTGCACCATGTTAACTAAGTGTTTGTTCCTGCAAAGACAGTGACGAAGAGTCATTTGCACTTCTTAATTTAAACTGGAAAGGATGAATTCTTACTAATTCTTAATGCACCTGGAGACTGCAGATACTTTAACATGTGAAATAATTAAATAATATTTTCAGGTCATCTGCTTTTTCTCCATTGACGAGGGATGGAACACCTCTCCTGTGAGGAAAGATTGAGAGAGTTGGGGTTATTCAGCTTGGAGAAGAGAAGGCTCTGGAGAGACCTTTTTGTGGGCTTTCAGTACCTAAAAGGGGCCTATAAGAAAGAGTTTTTAGCAGGGTCTGTCGCAACAGGACAAGGGGTAATGGTTTTAAACTAAAGGAGGGGAGATTCAGGCTAGACATAAGGAAGATTTTTTTTACACTGAGGGTGGTGAAACACTGGCCCAGGTTGCCCAGAGGGGTGGTAGATGCCCCATCCCTGGAGACATTCCAGGCCATGCTGGACGGGGCTCTGAGCAACCTGATCTAGTTGAAGATGTCCCTGCTTATTGCAGGGGGGTTGGACCTGGTGACCTTTAAAGGTCCCTTCCGACCCAAACTCGTTATGATTTTATGATGTGTTTGTTCGTTTTCCTCCCTGCATAGATTTTACCTTGGCCATGAGAATCCAAGCACTGGAGGTTTGGGTGACAGAGTCAAGGGAGAGATAGAACACAACTGCAGCTCAGCTCCTTCTCACAGTGTGGGTAAAAGGGAGCTCCACAAAGGCTTTTCACAAATACAGCTGGGTCTTAATCACATATCCTCTAGCAGCATGTGTGAGACATCAAATACATGAGAAAATGTTTTCTTCTAACAGTTACGCATTTGCTATTTTAATTTCACGTCCTCTTGTTCCTGTGTTATGAGACAGAAAATGAGAGTTCCTGTTCTACTTTGTACTCATTATTTCCGCACAGTTTTTATGCATTCTCATATTTCTTCCTAAATCAAGTGCATTAATATCTGGTATCGGGTGAATAAGCTAGAATCTCTAGATACTCTTGATATAAAATGGCAGAACATTCGCAATTGACCTTAAGTCAAGAGAGCCAAGGAAGCTTGTAACTACTCCTACATGTATAGAGTCCTAAAATTACATTCAGCCCCCTGAACAAAACCGCAAGGCTGATGTGGCCCCCAGTGAAAATGAGTTTGACACTCCTGCTCTAGCAGCATGTGGCTGAATGGGGCTTTTATACTACAGTATTACAAATCAAACACCTGTTTTACAGTTAATCATGGGTCATGTTTAAGACATAGGTAACCTTTTGCATCAAAGGCAAACAAATTCCAAGATTTTGCTCCAATGGCCAACAAGGAATTTGAGACGTGCACTAGAACCTTTGGAAACCTCACATGTGATTTTGAGCAGAGGACATCAATGCCACCAGCATCAGTTCTTAACAGAACTTTTTTTACCTTATGTCATTTCAAAAGAACGCAAGGCTGCTTAAAATTCAATTAACTCCCGTAAATCAAGTAGTCCCTTGTATACTGGAAGTTGGCGTTGCCTACAAACTCTGTACCTTATCAGTATTATATTTTATTATCTTTTGTTATATTTTCTTTATCTTTTTATTATCTTTTTAATGCGATTTTTAAAAAGTGATATTGACTTTTATCAGTTTTTTACTAGAAGTTTTCAGGAATGAAATGTACTATGTGGAAACCTCTTTCAGGATTGCTTTCCTGAACATGTGTTCTGGAGTCTCTGTAGAGTAGGTAAAGATACATCTGAGCCCAGGTAGCAGAAAGACATCTCATTCCAAAGATTCTGCACCATATAACAGCGAAGAAGGCATCACAGATCAAGGAAATGAACTAAGACTGCTTTCAAGCTGAAACAGACAGAATTCATTTAACCTTGGATTGAAAAGTCCATCCAAGTAACACCCACAAGCAAGGATTTCCCTAAAATGGAATTTTTAGTCACCTGTTGGGCTCCATTTCTTAACAACTGCACCTTAAAATGGACATAAACTATAACTAGGTGGATGTTAATATTGAAATCATCATAGGATAGACAGTCTAATTTAAGCACCCTTCCGAATTCAGTAATATAGGCCACAGTATCACCCATAGCCAAGTGGTTAGAGGGTCACAGCTAGACCTAACAGTCAGGTAATCCTAGTCTAACATGAAAAGAGAGGTGTGCTGAAGACTGTCAAAGTTATTGCACTATACTGGTGGTTGGAGAATAGTCACTGGACATAGGACAGCACTATACAAAATCCAAAGTCTTCATCTGTAGATAAAAAAGACCTTTGATTTTACACAGTACTGATTTAGGACAATCCAAGAGAACACTAGGTATTAAATGCTGTTGCTAGACAGGTCAGTAAAAAGAAGTCATGTACTAGGGAATGACATGGCCCAAATCTGAGAGAATTATGAGACAACTAAATGTGCACACCAATGGAGAAGCTAATTAACTACGCACTTACACAGGAAGGATGAAATTCCTTTTTGCATCTGGGTCAACTGATAACAGCAAGGACACTCTTGCCTGGAATTCTCATTTGGCCAGAAAATGTGACAACTTACAGAGTAGGTTAGCAGATTTTCCATTAAATGAATACTCTAAAGACAGGCTAAGTCATTTTAGTCTTTGCCTAAAAAATGCTGAAGAACAGCAATTAAATTTTCTCGTATCTGAATCACTTTCCTGGCAATAAACATCATAGAATGATAGTGCTTTAGGGTCTCAAATGAGCTTGTTTCCTATTTCAAGGAGGGGTAAGGATTGATTATAGCACTCAAAACAGATGGAAGAAAGTAACAGTTAACTTGTAATGAATACCTCAGGAGTAAATCCAGCTTACTAATAGACAAGACTTTCCTGAGCAATAAAGAACGTGAAGGTCTAATGAAGCTACATAGTTTTGTACCTTCCCCTTCTCTTTGGACAAGTGTGATAAAAGACATCTTATGACTGAATATTGCCTGTACAGTCGGACACAGTCCCTGTTTGATGCTGAACAAACTATTCAACTTCAAGATTTGATGTGGGCCAAACCCCCATATTTTTCATATGTAGTCTGTTTGCCATATGACACAGAAACTTGGTCTGTTGAAGTACTATACATTCACAGATGCAAGCCAGTGTGAGAGGCATTTTATTAATAAAATGTTAATAACACATTTTAACCATATAATGCTAAAAATTCTGAAATAGTGGTACTTCAGTGGCTCAGACTGGATATTCAAAACCAATAGAAGACTTTGACCTTAATCTCTCTGTGCCTCAGCTTCCCATCTGCGAAATACAGATAATACCACTCTCTCATCTCACAGGGGATTTGTGAGGATGAACTCAGTCACGATTTTGAAGCATGCTGCTACTTTAGCGATAAACACCTTAAAAAGAGTATAAGAAAGCAAACAGCTCAGTCTTCGGAGCACATAAGCATAAGAAGTAACTAAGTTACAGGGAGATAAACGAAACACTGACTAGCTGCTGATTAAACGAACACTAAAGATCCTGTGCACTCAATGAAATGAGGTCATGTGGGAAAAACAGTACAGGATCATGTAATCCACGACTGTATTACAGGGTATAAATAAGCACAGTGGGGTAAAATTAAGGTTGAGCAAGTAACCCTAACACAGTAAGAGCTCTTAACCTCAGAGCTGTAATCTTTTTAACAGATTTCATCTTCTCCAAACTACCAATGTAAACTTACAAGCAAATACACATACACCTGAAGTGTCAGGAATACATTTGAATTCTGCTACACAGAGGTGGGCAAAGCCCCAGACACTCTGCTATTCTTAGTTCATCCAGCCTGTTTCTGTAAGAAACTGCTTCCAGTGTATCCTTAGTTCACCTTTTCAGAGAGTACTGCTTTCCCAAGGCTGCCTCAGGGTCCTGCTGACGGATTGCTCTAATTGCAGTTGGTGAAGTAAAGGCGGCAGCTACTTCATGCTCTGCTAGCACTCGGAAATAGGCACCAGCATCTGGCGTTCCCACAGGCTTCCCCTATGGAGAGAATAATTTAAAATGTCACAGGATAAAAATACTTCATAATTCCTTGACAGTTCAAGGCTTGAGTGTGTAACAGCAGCGGTAGCACAGCAACAGAAGTAATTTCAAGTAGGACTGTAAAGAAGGCTTTGTTAAAAATAATACAGTGTGAGTGTATTCTCTTGTAGAAATATTAATAAATTCACAAGCTTTGAGCACAATCTCTCACATGATCACATACTAGCTGCTATGTAGAAAAAATAAGATAAATGGACACGGGAATGAAAAGACAGCCACAAAGAGCTGTTATTACACTGGCAGCAGAGGGAGTCCCGTCTCCATCTACCCTTATTGCAAAACGGCCTGTAAAACACACAGAGTCCCACTGAACCAGGAGTCTCTGGACACAGCAGTACTCCAGCTATATCCCCCACGCACAGCCCCACAGGACATAATGCCAGCTTTTTCTTACCTAGTAATTTCCTCCCAATTCTGGAAAAATTCCCACTTAGCGGCTTACAGCTGGCTTCTTGGCACCTCTGTGCTGCTACCCCACATGAAGACTGTAAAGAAGCCAAAGACTCCTTTTCTGTTTTAGTGCGCTGCCAGGTTTGTGGTTGGGTTTTTTTAAACCAAACATTGTCTTGAGCTAGGGGATATAGTCAGGGGAATTATAAACAGAAGCAATCAGATGTGACGAATTGTCCAATGGTAAGTACTAATAACAAAAAATAATAAAAAATACTTTTCTGTGGTGCTGCAAATAGTAAAAGCAGTTGGCACAGGACCATATAATCACAGTTTTACTGTATGTAATTACCACAGTGCACAAACTGCTCCAGATGCATTCTGAACTTACGAAAAGATGATGTTAATGTAGAATGAGCTTTAGCTCTACGGATATTGCCATAACCTTTTCACTAGAAAGGCCACCCTTGGAAGATGAAATCTGACAGAGCACCCAAGTTAGGAAAGACATGCACTTTTCATACTGCAAATACAGCTTTGTCAGTGCCCTATGCAAGAAGTCACAACACAGAGAAAGTTTCACGACTGAAACTTTCACTACCTTTACAGCAGCTCACCAGTCACAAGACAAATTCATACCTTCCATCCTTGTGTCAAAGGCAAATTTGGAATAGATACATCAATAGGGCCAGCGGAAAGAAAACAGCATATGAAACTCTTAATACTTTTCATTTTACCAAGACGCAAAACGAACACAGGCATTCGAATACCTTGAAGAATTTGCTAAATCCACTAGCTCTACTCTGCTAATGAGGCACTACTAACACAGTAAATGTCCTTATGAACACACACACACACACACACACAGACACACACACTCATCAAGTTAGTTGCCCCGTCCCCACACAAAAAGCAGCACGCTGGCTGTGACGCAGCTCCTGGGAACTCATCCCTTTCCCTCTCTCCCACCTGCCCTCCCACTGCAACCTCTCCCCGGCTTGCTGTGCGCCCACCTGCGCCTCAACACTGGCAAGAGCACCGGTGAACCGTTTGGCACATTTAAAGAATGCAGGATCCCTGAGGTCAGATGGGTACAGCGGGCTTTGCAGCCCTACAGTGAGATATTGCTGGCGAGAAGAGCGCTGCAGCAGAGGATCACCATAAAAAACAAACAAACAAACAAACAAACAAACAAACAAGGGCAAAATAATGCACAATTGAAGTGTCTTCTTTTTTTTTTCCCCCCCAAAGGATGGAGAAGTAAATGGACAGAAAATGAACAAAATAAACAGTCCTCAGCCAGTAGCAGGGAAGATTACCACCAATGCCAAAAACTCTCCTTTTGCTAATATCCTACCATAAATTACCAAAAATATATGCAAAAGAACGATAATTGCCTGCCAAAAAAGTGAACTATGTCCTTTTTTCTGTCATATAACACACAGTTCCCAAAGAAAAATCTTCCGCAAAACTGTCTTTAGTGTCCTCCTAGCACACTTCTTCATCACAACTTTCACGTATTCATTCAGGTGTTCACCAATATCTGTTCTTGGACCTCTTTATTCAAGTTCATGTCCCCTCCCTATAAGGTTCACTACACCTGCAGATCTGCTACTATTTAGCTAGGAGTTCAAGCTCACACCACTAACATACACGTGAATGATCTCAAACTGAAAAATTCTATTTCCATAAACTTCTCATTAATTATGTAATTGAACTAGCACCATTTATAATCATTTGGGACAGCAACAAACCCACCTGTGGAGCAATCTGAAATCGGTTAGTTTGCCAGCAGTAACGTAGGTTGTTATTTTTAACCAAAGGAAGTTTCCAAAGCCTATAAAAGGGCCGTGTCCAGCCCTGAGCACATCCAGTCCCTCCTATGGGCTTGGCTGCTGGAGCTCAACGCCAGGTTTGCCACAGTGCAGCTGTGCAACCTTGGACCAGACCGCTGGGAAAACAGTGGTGTGGCAGTTGCACTTTCCCCCCCCACGCCCTGAGATCCAGTGTGGCAGTTGCACATCCCCCTCTCAGAACTGGGCCTTCGATGGGCAGTTAATGGCTCTTTGTGGAGGCCCAGAGCCGGTGGGCAGGGTCCTCAGCAGAGGAGAGGCCAAGCCTGCCCACAGCCCAGAGAAGCTGAGAAGCTTCTCGAATGCCCACAGTCGTGGGGGGGCGTGCAGAGAAGCCGAGAAGCTTCTGGAATGCCCACAGCCAGATCTGAGCAGACTATAAATGGGGTTCCCGCCGAAGACCCCTTTGTGTGGTCTTCTCGGAGCTGCGGGTCTGCCATGCTGCCGGAGCCACTCCCCTTAGACGGAGAAGCCGTCTAAGGTAACTTCCCGGGATGGGGAACGCCTCACCTCTGCATGTAGGTGAGTGATAAATTACTGAATATATGCTTTAATAAGTCCTCGCCTGGTAGGCGAGTGTAAAGTCCTCGTCTGGGACAGACGAGTGTAAATTCCTTGCCTGGTAGGCAAGTGTAAGTCCTGGCCGCAGTAGGCTAGTGTTTCTCCTTTAAGGGTAAAACGGAGCAGAGAGGGCTCTGGTTTGTTTTCTTGTGAGTGCATATATGCACGCTGTGGATCTCCATTCTTATTTCACTGCACCCCAAATAATCTCCTAACCTAATATCCAAACCTGTATGTTATGTTATTGGAGTGCTAACTAATTGTATAAACCCTGTTTTCCAATCAGTTTATCGGCGGTACTTTTCCGGCCAGAATAAAGTTTGTTTTGGACCTTGTTGTCTGCCTAAACTTATTTTTGGGGTGCCTCCGTGACAAGCGGAGTTGTGACAAGAGCCGCAAGGAGCTTCTCCTTGCTCAGGAGGTGATTGACACTCAGGTCGGCACCCTTGGTCCCTGACCGAGCTACATTGCAGCCATGCCTGGGCCTCACGCCTCCAGCAAGTTCAAGCCTGAGCCTTGGAGCATCTTCAACACAAGCAGCTGAACCTTCAGGAGGGTGTGGGGAGGCACGCAGGGCTCTGACAGCTTGACATTCATATGTCACAGGTAAGCTACAATGGCTTTGGTTTGGAGAAGTACCATTCTCAGATCTAAGAGGAAAAACAAATAACACAAACAGCATAAGGAAAGGAACAGAAAGTTCCCTTGACAGTCAATAAGAAATAATACCCAAAGAATAAGGCGACACTTAAAATATTCGTTTAGGAAAAAAAACAACAACAAAAAAATCATCTGTCCCAGCTGTAAAATATTCTTACTGATTCTGCAGAAAAACTTCCCCTGTGCCTTGGCAGCTGTTCACAGTTTAGAAAATGCATAAACAAAAACTGACATAAGCAAAACAAATCTGAGACAGTGCAAAATTATTTCAGAGCCAAAAAAATCTACAAATAAAATCGCCAAAGAGAGTTCTGATTTATTATACTAAAATTTTAAGAACTACTGCAAGATGCCATGAGTGGCTTATTACCACTTGCAATTTTGATTTTTAAAAAGTTAGCAATATAAGCAAGAAAGCACAGGGTAACTGAATTCAGAATGTGCTGACAGATTTCTGAGTCAACTGGGGACAATGAGCAACCGAAATGTTTCCACTGGATTTCTGCAGGGATCAGATCAAGACCTGTTGCTATTCAATATCTGCATCAATACTGGAGATGAAAATTGATTTTTAAAGTCACTGGAAATTATATCTGTGGTTGTCAGGAACCAAGAGCATGGTAAACAAGAACAAGGCAGAGAGCGGTCCACCTCACCTAATTTAAAAAAAGAAAAGTAGAGACAGACACTTCTTGTATCAGCTAGGAGGATTCAAGCAGAAAAGACTTTTAATAATGTACCAAGAGACTCTGAGACAGACAGACAGACAGACAGACACATAGGAAGGTACTAGGGACCTTCCATCCTTCTGGAAGTACCTAGATTTAGCATGTAATTTCTCAGATGTCTACCAGCTGAGCAAACATCCTCAGGCAGAATGTGTTGATGGATAATACATGATTACGAAACAAGATTCACAGTCAGGCAGCAAGAATGATCAAGGGGGTAGAAATGTTCTCCTATTGAGAAAGCTGGAAGCCACTGGGATGGATCACTTGAGGGGAGAGACATATAAAAGGAGCTATAATAAAATAACCAACAACGCATCAGTAACACCTCAGTGATGCCCTTTCTGTTTGACTCCTAACAATGGGCTATTCAATTAAATTCAAAATTATGAGGAGGAAATTCTCTGCATAGCTAATACCACACATGGAACTCCTTGCCACCAAAACCTGCTGACACCAAAGCACACACCAAATCCTGACACATCAGGATTCAAAAGGAAATGTTCACAGAGGCATTCACCCTGCTGCTGCTGGTCCTGTTGCCAAGCCTCCGCTAAGGACTTGAGATGATACATCCTACTGAACTCACTCCACAAGCACAGTCAGTGTCGGTGATGGCAGAAACATCACAAAACTGGCAAACTTCAGAGACAGTGTCTGCTTTGTAAGCTGATGATAATGACTTACAAGAACTGTAGAAAGACCAGGTGCCTCAAAGAACTGTGCCAAATGGGAGTGATTTTAAACTTGTTGCTCTTGTTGTCTGCCCTTCAGATGTGTTGCAATTCCAGGGACTGGAAGCTGGGTCTCTTTAGTTTGGAGGACACTGCGGGGTGACCTCATTGATGTTTATAAATATACAAAGGGTGAGTGTCACGAGGATGGAGCCAGGCTCTTCTCAGTGACAACCAACAGTAAGACAAGGGGTAATGGGTTCAAGCTGTAACACAAGATGTTCCACTTAAATGTGAGAAGAAACTTCTTCTCAGTGAGGGTGACAGAGCACTGGAACAGGCTGCCCAGGGAGGCTGTGGAGTCTCCTTCTCTGGAGACATTCAAAACCCGCCTGGACACCTTCCTGTGTAACCTCATCTGGGTGTTCCTGCTCCGGCGGGGGGATTGGACCAGATGATCTTTTGAGGTCCCTTCCAATCCCTAACATTCTGTGATTCTGTGAACCCCAGTGAGCACTGTGAGGAAGGCTCCATGTGTCTTCCTACAGATCTGTGTGTGGCAACAGCTCCTTCTCTGTTCTGGACCACTCGAATGCAGCACGGCTCCTTGGCAAGTGTGGGCATCCTCTTCCTCACCTGAGCTCCAACTCAAAGTCCGAAGCACTGCAGTAACTATTGACAAAATGCTGCCTTTTTCCTGACATCCCAGGTAGTAGCTAGACTTCATGCTGCCTTGTTGCTTACAGCCTGCAATTCCATTAGCGAGAGCAACTCAGAGTGGGCTGTGAGACTTAAAGTAGCTTATTTATGGCTAAAGTTTGTCAAGTTTGTCATGCCTTGGAGAAAAACAATCCAAGAGAGAATAAAAAAAATAAATAAAAAAAAAACACCACACCACACAACCACCTTTCTGTATTTGAAGTAATTCATTACTGTTTTCACATTCCTGACAATGGTGTTACAGCAAGTAAAAACTGAAAGCAGGTAGTTTCCATAGCAATTGTTAAAATGACAAGTTGTCACCCACTAAGTAATTTAAAAATAAACAAATCACTTTAAGAAGTGAGTGTATGAAGTCAGCCCAGTTGATATTCACTAGCGGTCGTCCCTCGACAAAGGGATGAGGTGTTCTTTCCCTGTACCTATACAGTATACTGATAGTCTCTAAACCCAAACCCCATCATTAGGCTATCACTTAGGAAAAGCTTTGACTACAAATTTATGAATAGTCACCATTAAAAAAAAGTCTTCTGAGCAGAGGGAAAATTATACACTGTTCCTCTTTGTAAACATTATTTTTCTCTCTGTGTGTACAGAATCCTTCCTTTTCTTCCCATTTTTAATTCTCAAAAAAATGACACTGATGTCATGAACACTTTCTGAAGACTCAATTGGTGGCATCCCAGAAAAACCAAATTGGGAAATGTTTAATAATGTTCTCACCAAGAGCAAAAGTCACAAAGCAGACATGCAGGTCAACTCTTATTTTTCTTTAATACTCACTGTTAAAGAAATAGTATTTTTACTCTTTATTTTCCAAAACCACCACATCTTAAATTCAGCAGAGACTGCTGAAGGAACTCATGACTCTCTCCTGTTCTTTGTCTTACTCTACACTTGCTAGAATGAAAACCTCTTCATTGCTATATTTATTTTAGTGATTCTTTTCTGTTAAATTCAAACAACAATTTTAATGTGGCCCAGTGTACCAGTAGTCAAAAATAGCTACTATAAAACTATCAAAGTCTTTTCCTTATCTCCAAGAAACTACCATTTTTCTCACATGGCTTTCCTTTTCTATTTAACTAGCGTGGTGGTGGTGGCGAGTTAATCTCTTTGAAATGAAGAGTCTAATTAACATCTATCAGGTGTTTAAGCATTAATTAGACTATAGTAATTTAATACTCAAGTTAATACGGTATTTGATTCTATAAATGTGTATTTCTGCTACTGGGTGAAGTTTTTGTTCCTTATCATTCAGAATAGCAGAGAAGTCAACCACAGCGGTCCTCGGTCTTAAAATACTATGAATTTAGTGGGAAACCACTGGAGGTTTTCTGGACAAAATAGAAAATGGAACTCTTTTTTAATAGAATTAAACTTGAAAAGGAATAAAAACTATGTCTATTTATTTTTACTATTTCATTTCTATTTTTCTACTGAAAGTCATTTATAACTGCAGTTCTCTGATTAAATGTTTGTAGAAATCCTGAAGCCCCCAAAATTGCATACTAGAACTATATTGAGCATCTGAGATGACATAAAGACGGAGATGGGGTTTGAAAAGTACCCAACATTGGGCAAACTGTGCAAATTATGAAATTAGCCTAGAAAAGAGCTGAATTTCTTTCTCCTCCAAATTTCAGCTGAACTCACACTTTTAGTGTTGATACACTCCAAATAGGTATGTTATGTGTTCACTGTCTCCAAAATTTCTTGATTAAAAAGCAAAGGAACTTAATAGAAGACATTATTCACAAAGTAAAAGGATTCTAAAATACAAAAAAAAAAATAATTAAAAAAATAAAAGAATAAAAAAAAAAAAAAAAAAAAAAAAAAAGAAAAATCAAAGCAATACTTCTTGACTAGTGAAAAGAACAGTTGAATAAATCAACTGAAAACTGTGGATGATTAAATATACTTAGAAATACAAGAAACAGTCATGGACATGAGGGGAAAAAAAGATTACTATCTATACAGGTATATTTACATAGCACACAGGCTTACCTTTATGAATACCCATCTGCATAGGGGAATGCACATGTATGACACACACTGACACTGCAAGGACGAGCTCTTAGCAGCATATGCTGAGATTTCTCACACGCCTACACATACAAATAAGAATTCGGCCTACGAAGACTTCAATCAAAACAGCTGATGGTTTACTATTTCTTGTCCCGCAGACCCAGCAACGATTCTAACCAGAGGACTATTCCATACTGCAGAGTTGGTGACCCCCGTAATAGTCGATCTGAGAAGGCACAGCCCTGTGCTGTGCTTGTCTGCCTCTTCACCCAGAAGATTCATCTGTGCAAATAGATCCAAGTGAAGTAAGAAAACAAAGATTTCTGTCTTGCATGTAGAGCATATATTAGTATCAGGAAATTAACCTCACATACTGATCTACACTATCTAACACAAAAAAATGTCATCAACTATAAGACTGGCAAAGAATAGATATTATTTTCATAGATTATATTTCTGCCCCATAAATCTTGAACATTCTTATTGACTCTGATTACCTATACAAATAATTTAAGTTGCAAGTTCAAGTACACAAGTATATAGTGTTAGTTCTTCTGGGCATTTTTATCCATCTATACAAATGTAGGTATATATATGTATTTGAACATATGAACTCTGGGAAAATTACTGTACTCTCTTTTCCACATAAAGTTACTACAAAATCCTTTCTGCAAGGGAGTCTACTTCATGAATTTAACATGTTATTTCACTTACCCACTCCTCTTGAATTCTGCCTTTTTTCCTTTTCCTAGGACATTGCCCCACCACTTCTAAACAAACTCCTTCCTCCTGTGTTTTAAAACTACTTGATTACATTTAATTTGTAATGTCCTAGAAATAACTTCGCTTCCTAATGTCCTTCAGAACTTTCGTATGTTCCACCACATCATATGTCCCAGCACGCAGCTGTATCAAGAACTAAGAACCAAGCTTCAATCCTGCAATCAGCAAGCAGACACTTGTCATTGACTCAAAAGCTTTCAGAAGTTCCACAGTGATCCAGTTTGTAAATTCACAGCAGCAAGTGGACTCCACCAGGTTAGTATATCAGAGACTCTTCAAAAAAGAGCTAAGCTTAAGCAAGTCTCAAACAAATGGTTGAATTTTATTGCCATAGTTGCATTGCAGATATTCTCTGCGTCATGTATTTCGGTCATACACTCATTGCAAGCTTTCCCGCCAAACACTAACACAGTAAGCAAATTAGTAAACTTTACCTAGACAGAAAGTACATTGAGTTTTAAATTAAGAACAGCCATTTGTTTTAAGTTTTCTTCAGCTGCTGCAGTTGTTGGCTGGGAGCATTAAAGCATTTGAGTTTCTCTGTCCAAGCCATTTAGGGGGAAAAAAAAAAAAACAACCAACCTTGTGCTTGTTATCACTTTGTGTACTTTAATATTTAATAAAAAAATACTTGTTTGCAAACTTGCTTTTCTGAGAGAGCATTGAAAAATCAATTAAATGCGTAGAAGCTAAAATAACCAAAGCTATATGCCTCAGATCCTACAGATCTCAAAATGACGTGGTAGAAAGACATCCTGACATAAAGCTCATTTTCTGTTTCATAGAACTACTTAACACGTTTCCCACAGACTTCCCGTGAAAAGAAGTTAACATTTTTAAAAGTTAACCACAAAGTTATAAGTTAACCACAAAGACAAGAACAAATTCCAAACCACAGTTTCAAGACCTCAGAATCTGCTTTGCTTTTAAACCTCCCATTTTGTTTCTTATTTTACATTCTTCTGTTATTAAAATGGTGAACAACAGGATTTTGCACAAAGCAACATACACAGGTGTCAGCTAGGCACAATCTCCTGCTCTATAAGAGATTACCAATCTTCTTCCTTCTACATGCACTGGTAAAAATAAACTTAGTACCAGGTGAATTAGTAACATGAAACATGAACATGAGCGCATATGGTGCCACAGACTTTGTTTACATAGCAAGTAGTGTGGTGAATTAGAGCAGATTAGTAGATCAAACCATTTAATTCCAGTGCTCCTCACATCTTCCATTAGATGTTATTTGTGGTTTATTTTAGACTACATTTATCCTTGTTCACTGAACCAAAAATGCAGTTCAAGTCATCCTACAGATCTTTGCTGCCCTGACTGAAGGCTCTTCCAGCTGTCCCGTTCATCCATTTCATGCAGACGACAGTAGCATGTCGGTTCATACATCACCAGGAGGCTCCACCATAAAATTTCTACAAGCCCTATATTCCATATCTCTGGTCACAGAACCAAAACATATGCCAGTGCCTTCTTGCCAGGAAGGGACAGCATCATTCATTATGTCCTTAATGCCAAGGAGCATCAGGAGAGCTACCGCGTACCGCTGCACCCCTACACATAAAGTACACTCTTGCTGTGGTGCAGCACAGGCCTTACCTGGTTGTGCAAACAGTGAAGGATTGTCCTGATGATGCTTGTTCCTGAAAACAGTAACAATCCATTTCTGTTCTAGTACAGTCATCTTCACTTGTGTGGTGTATCAGCAGGAAGATGGAGGAAGTTTAATCATACTACAGATTCCCTTATGCAGAACTTCCATACTTCCGATGGTCTGTATACCAGTATGTTTCCACCATGTCCCCTGCTCCACAAAAACTGGCTGCAAACGGCCCTCTAACAGCTGCTGTATCCATAGTGTCATCAAAGCTTGTTTCATAAGCTTTTTTCATGCCCTCAGTATCAATACATTCACTATGCTTTTAGAGCTCTTCTATGCTCTCCCATGAGTTACCACTGAATTTCCTTTAACAGTTCACAGGTTTCTAATTACTACTGCAAATCAACACAGGTGATGAGCACACCACAATAGCACAGCTAAAACAACTTCTGGCTCTAGGACCGCTGAAAAAGACAGAACAATTACTAAGTGGGCTTCACTCTGCATGGTATTGCAGAAGCTGGGATATATCCAGAATTCCTAATGTCAGGTGAATGCAGGCAACCAAGTCTCAGCATGCTTAAGAACTAACAGTATCGCTGCTTTTACATAAAATGCCTTTCACTTTCACTGATGGATACTGGATTCACTCCCTGAAGAATAAAGACGTTTCAAACAATACTGTATCTTCTTGCCTAGCGATTAGAGAATCAACAAGAACTTCTGAAAAAATAACAATGTAAGGCAGCGTGATTGCTTTTGTGAGCACCAAAGTTAGAGCGCAGCAGGGAACTCTAACCGGATCAGTCTCCTCTCCATCCCACTGAGTTTCATCCCCCAAGGAGAAGGACCAAGCCCTGAATGTCATCTGAGTCTTGGCTTCAGATGCCTTGAGTGGTAAAGGGAGGAAAGAAAAGACAAATCCTAAAGAGTTCTGGCTCCAGTTGCCCCCAACTCATATCCAGTAAAAATTTGTCATCTCCAGACAGGCAAAACACATCATCCTCTCCTAGATCCTCAATAAAGGCAGCCTAATAGCCTGTGGCTGAAGCCTCAGCAACACAAGTACACTCCAACATCTGCCATTTCTAGGTCTGCTGTTTCGGTGTTCCATGCCCCACCTACCATCACCAGTCACCCAGATGAAGTAGACAAGTTGGAAGGATAGTGAAGTAAGTTTTCCTTAGGAATTACCATTAGAAGAATATAAACGCTGAAGATATAGATGCAATTTAAATATATATGCCATGAAGAATGGACAGGCATAAACAGCACCATGAAGATCACCAATGGGAGGAGATTCTGCCTTTTCAAAGGCTGGCTTTTTAGAATGGATCATACCTCATACAAAACCGTAGTATTCCCATGAAGAAGAGGTCCATAGCAAATGTAGGAATGACCAACAACCCAGCCTAAATCAGAAGCTGCCCACCACACCTAAAACAAAATAAAAATATAAATATAGTGAGGAGTTTTTGAGAGGAGTTAAAAAAAATTTACATGACATTTAAAAAGAATTACCTCACCGGGCTTGAGTCCATATACAGCTGACATTGTCCAGTTCAGCATAACTGCATAGCCACCTGTTGGTCTGACAACACCCTAAACAAGAAAATTGGAATATTTAAGATCATTTGAAGAGTTCAACGATATTCCTGTCTTCAACTAAATTTTGTGGGTTTTAGCAGTAACAGACTTAAAGTTGTTTAATTTCAATACTCCTCACTTAAGAAAAGAATCCATCCAGTAAGTACATGCTTGTGCTAGCATTCTCACCGAAGAAGTAATTTTGGAAAAAGAATTAACAAACATACTATTAAAAAACAAAACAAAACACAAAAAAACCCCAAATAAAAAAACACAAACAAAAACCAAAAACAAACAAGCAAACAAAGCCCTAGATGACAACAGTTTTCAGAAGATAACTAACAAAGACTAGAATTCTCTCATTAAAATCAGATATACAAATATTTGGACAACATATGCTGACAAAAACAAAAAAAGAAGATATCTGAGTACCTCACTTAAACTGTGGCCATCTAAATGCTAGGCATGTTTCAAACTCATCACTGGAAAAGAGGTGCACTTGTGGAGCAGTCGATGCCTAAAATAGCTAGAGTGAATTACTCCCTGAAATGTACCCCTCTTTCTGCACTGGCTCTATTAAAGATGTTATAAAACTGGCTTAAACCAGATATCTATTTTTGAAAGGTTTAATATCTACCCTGATAGATATACATATACACACAATAGCAAATGAAGAACATCCCAGTCTTAGTAAAAAGAGGGATTAGAAAACTAGAATGAGAGAGTAGCAATAGCACTGTGCACCTTAATAAGCCAAAAAACGGCTCTGGAACACCATTAATTAGAGAAATTTTGAAACATTTTGTAATATTTTTATGTTTAATATAAATTTCATGATCTTCTAGTATGCTGTTTCCAGAATAAAGAATTAAGTAAACTATATCCTGAACAAAAATTCAGGTGAGATTTCTCTAACCAAAAAAATGTCTACAGTGCAGACATTACAACACAGCGCTCTGTCTGTGCTGGGCATGATACATTATTTTTATGTAGTTAATAGAATGAAATAGTCATTTTCAGTCCTCGTCCAAGAGAAGAGGGACTGTAGACACATATTAACTCATTGAAATAGAGATTGCCACAGCAGAGGATGGTTAACTAACACTTCACGAATTCCAGAAAGCAGATTGCCTGTGTTAGGCTCAGCTTCCAACTTAGTTCCTGCTCTGAGATTAAAAAAAGTTTTGTTATGAGGGTCATAACTGAGTAATTTTACTTGCATGACCATTTAGAAGTAGGTTCTTCACATGAATTCAAAAAGTTATTTTATTCATTAAGTTACTCATTATAGCATGGTGCTAGTTGACACTCTCCCTTTTAGAAGGGTGCTGCATCCAAGGTGTCTGTATTTTTCTCTGTGGAGAGCCAACACAGTGAAGTAAACTTCCAACACCTTTTATCTCTGAGATATTGTGTTTTGAAACTAACCGTTGAGCAAAACACCTTTTGAAACAAAGGATCTTATATTGGACTTTGTGACATTATAATTAACTTATTAATTTGCTTTAAAGTACCCGGTATCACACATGCCTGGATGCATTAGTGCTCAGACTAGTACTGGGCGTGTGATACATGTCTCTAAATTTGTGATGGTAAGATCACTGCCTGAAAATTATACTGAGCTTTAAAAGAAAATTGTAAGTACCAAGCAAACACTCAAGAGTTTGCTTTTAAAATAAGATCTTTTAACAATAAATCATTAAGACTAATTGATATTTTAAAGCAAACATTTTCAAGCAATGCCCTCTGTCAGCTTTCACTTAATCTAAACTTTCATTTTCATGGGAATTATTTTCTCAGAACTGTTCAGTATCACAAGACTTCAGAATATGCTTAATTACATTTCATCTGTAATGTCACTCATTACATCTTATCTATGGGAAGATTAGCTAATACGTAAACAATGAATAAGCAGAGACTACTCAGCAATAAACGCTATCACAAAAGTGATACATTAACTAATCTTGCCATTAAGTGACTATACTATGCTCATCTCAAACAATTAGAACACAGAAGATATTAATAAATAAAAGACATTCTGTTGTCCTCGCAAGTTTATTCTGTACAAACTTTTTGAAGTAAATGTAGTTTATCTTTATATTACTGCTATTTTATTCAACAAATCTAATTTATTCCTAAACATTGACTTTAAAGTAACGAAATGTGAATAAATGAGATTAAACCATTTCTAGCAATGATTATCATTCATAGCACTGAGCACTGGCAAACATTTCCAACCTTTTTAATTAACTATTTTCTCAAGTGGAACTGCGAATAGGTTGGTCACAAACACTCAAACTACAGATAGTCCTTTACCTTGGGCAAGCCTGTTGTTCCAGATGTATACAGAATATAAAGTGGATGGTCTGAGGAAACGGAGACACATTTATAACACTGTGCTTTTGCAAGCTCTTCTTCCCAGTCAAGATCGCGTCCTGGGGCAAGAGGAACAGGGCCCTGCCCATTGAAAAATAGAATAGCGTCAAAAGAAAAACAGACAATCAATGGAAGTGGATCAAAAAACACATACTATTCCATTTTCTGTACAGTAATCTCTCTGCTGCATTAGTTCTATTCACTATTTAAATCTTATTAAGATAAAGTTCCCCCGTAAAATTCAATCTACAAACCAAAATTTTACTTGTAAAAGTGAGAAGGCACGTGCATCTGAAAGTTAACATAAAGGCACAACAACTGTACACTCACCAAATTAGGTCGCTTGTAAACAAGAACTTTATCAGGTTTTCTCTGCACCATTGCCAGTGCTGCTTCTAGGAGGGATACGTATTCCACTTTCCTTTTTGGTTCTACTCCAAAACTTGCCGTTACAATAAGCTTGGGCTAAAATAAAAAATTCAGATTGTTAATATATACATTTGCAATATATTCTATATATGCAACCTAATAACATCTTTTCCATGAAACTCTTTTTGATTAATGACACTAAATGTATAAAATCTATCTTCACATAATTAGAAACAGGGTTTAGATCAGCTTTCTAAGGAAGTCAAGCTTGCGTGATCTTGCTGTCCACGCATCCGTTTTTTGTTCAGGAGCACACTGACAACTTCTGACACTCCTCACCATTTTCAAACAAATTTGAGCAATAAAACAGCAGCATTAAGTTCTTTCAAGTTGCATGAAAACTAATGAACAGAGGGAAAAGCCCATCTCCATCTTAGTCTCTCCATTAAGGAAAAGCGGTACGGTGATGTCAACAATTATCTGTCCTCTTCAGCCTGTTTTCTAATTATCTGCCTGCACGCAATAGCATATTTCAAAACTAGCTATAGCACTTTGCTGGCTCTTTTCCAGCCTGTAATTAAATGGAACGGGAGGGAAAACAGGAGAAAGAGAAAAAAGAAGGCAAACGAGAGTTGACAGGAAAGTAGAAACACAGGAAGAAAACAAACTAAAGTCAAAAGGCACATGAAGGAAGTAAAGCAAGTGATGGCTGCAGGATTTAGGATGGGAAACCACTAAAAATCAGATTTCTGTAGTTCTGGGGTTTTTTTAGAATAATTTATATTTGCAAATGTGGATTTAGCATCTTTGTTATTAAATTAACCTCAGGTTTTACACACGATTTCTTAAGTCAAGAAATCTGCATACAAACTCTTTTAACTTAGCTCCAAAATCAGTGTGTTTACTTCTTGTCTCTCAGGAAACAAAAGGTAACACCAAAGAAACGATGTGTTAGAACATATTTTAATTGGAGAAGAATGAGTCTTCAATCTCCTTGCTTTTGGAGCTTTAGAAGTATGTTTATCTTATGCCTCTCAGTTTGATGAAACTGGTTTGCTAATTGTATGCATTAGCATAAATCTCATTAAGTAGGCACAAACTACAATGCCACAGTTAAGACTGCATCAAACTCAGAACAGAAAGCACAGATTAAACTGTTTTCTTTTGCAATAATAAAATGTTTCCTGTCCAAATCTGCCATTCAGGGAAGTTTGCCAATTAATTTGTATTCAAAATAAAGATTTCAGGCGAGCTTTAACATTTCAGCATTTGTCATCTTTCTCTTTTGGGATGTACTGATGTTATGAAAGATGACACAACACAATGCAGTTAAGCTGAAAATTCATCTGGAGGCCACCCTGAAATTAGACTGTAATTAATGAAAGATATTAACACAGTTCTATTCAATTGTTAAGATGAAAGACTGTTGTCAATGCCAGGTTTACAGCCATTTGTAAATAGTGCCGCCTCTGCACATTGACTACTTTGTATGCAGCAAGGAAATCTAAAAATAACCAATACTAAATTGCCTAAGGTGATGTATTTCCCAAGCGAGGGTTACTACTTGGAAGCATCATGGATCACTCTGTGCAAATCAAAGCTCCATTACTGGCTTTAACTGCTATTTTCCAGTGTTTTACCACTCTGCCTACTGACTTTACTTTCCCTGCATCTCTGTTCCCATGTTGCTTTTATACACCCACCTCCCACCTCTTCTGTGGCTCCATGTAGTCCTGCACAACAAGATTAGACTGAAATATAGCTAGTCTGAAGGAAAAGCAGGAAAGTTCAAAGGTTTGTTGGTAAACGAATGCCGGCAACAGTGAGCTGTAGGAAAAAAAAATAAAAATTAAACTGTATGAAAAAGTATAAATGAGACAAAGCAAGGCCAAATAGTACCAGACCAACAATTTTATTCTATTGTAAAGAGACCTGCTACAAATTTTCCTATAGTCTCTAATAGCACACAAGGCAAAGTCTAGAAAAAGCAATAAATATATTTTATTGGGCCAACTAATGAAGCTGCAAAAAGCCCACACAGAAAACCTTCGGGGCACAAAATGTCAAGAGTGTCACGAAGAGGTTTACAGAGAGATCCAGCACTTACTTGGTCCCTCACTATTCAACACAAAAAACTCTTTTCTCCTTGTGCCGCAGCCACACATCTGATCACAAGGCTATGCTCAAACTTACTGCACTTTTGTCGTGCTTCTCCTTAAAAAAAGTGACAGACATTTTAAGATATACGGTACTTATGCAGTCATTACATAGTTCTGCTGCACCTGCTGGTACTGCTCTGGCTTTGCAGTTAGATGATCCATGTCAGATTAACATGCACATGTAGTTCTGCCAGATATTACCCAGTGCTCTAAAGAAAGAGACCCGAATCATACCATACGAGTAGTTAAAAATAAAAAGCAAAACACCGCCTTCTAATCTACAATACATATTCCAAAAATAAACGGTGCTTCAAGAGAAGCCAAGACAGGACTGCAACTATTATAAGGCAATTGGGCATCCTCTGTATCAGCAGCTGAGCTTTCTGCCTAATCACTCAAAAGGTTGGATTGTCTTATAATGAGAAGTCGGGGTAACAGTTCGTAGCCATAGTTGTGTGCAGGAACTATGTCTTATTCAGAATAAACTTTTAAAAAATATTAGCTCATTTTCTCAAGGAACTCATTAAAATCTCCAAATGTGCCAACTCTAAATAAGTGAGGAAGACAGTATTTCTGACTTTAATGGAAGACAGTAATAGCTAGTTTTGAATAACTTGGGTGTCTCGTACACTTGGTATTTCAAAGAATTACTTTTCACTTGCAAATCATAACACTGCTTTGCTGAAGCATTTCTGAAAATCCCATGTCTGAAAAACTCCACTACTTGCACTTTATTTGGCAGGGTTTGGACTTAAAATCTAAAAAACCCTCTGGAATTGCTATATAATCATTTTGATTCAAAAAACATGAGAAAATTTGATTGCTGAAGGCATAGCAACTACCCTATCAAACAGGCATATAAGCATATTGTTCTTAAGTATCCTTCTCAGTGTTCCTAGTTTATTAAGATAAAATGCTTAAACAGATACCATGTCAATTTCTCAAAATACAGTTAATGTCCTTCAAAACTATGTATCGTTTTGATATTGCAAGTTATGTATTCCCAGATTCAGGTGAAAAGAAAGGTGACAAGAAATGCCTGTTCTCACGCTCTGTACCACTTCATCACAGTTCACTGCAGAATGCCAGTAACTGCCAATACCTGACAAGAGTAAAAATTAACAGCTGCAGGACTTTGCAGCATTCCCAGACCTATTTAAAATTCAAGATAAATTAAGGTAAGCTGGTAAAGTATATGTACCTTTTCATAGTCACTAGAAAGTGCTTGTTATTTCTTTCACTTATATCTTCCAATAAAATGTGAAGTTTGACCTTTCTTCCACACAGAACATCTCACAGCCAGCTTTCCATTCCACATCTGCAACTCTTTCTAATTAATCTTACCAACATCAGGTCCTATACTGCAGCATCTAAAGCAGTTCACATAAAAGCCTAATAGAACGGTTAGGGGTTTTTGAGACTGCTTCAATTAACTTCTGAGCTGAGCAAAACACCATCTATCAGAGCTACTTATATACATATTTTAAATATAACCTCAGTAGTGTGCAATTCACTTATCAAGAAAGCTTTACAGTATTGCAAAATTGGGGCACATTTTGAAATTTAGATTGAGGATGCGCCTCTCCTCTTCACTTACACTGTCATTACACATCAGATGGAGCAAAAATCATCCAAAATATTTAGGCGTGACTTCTAAAGAAAAAAAGAAGGTGGCAGTATAAACTAGGATTTAGTCCATGGCCTGCAGCTCGTAATTCTACAGCTAACCTGGCAAAAGATTTGCCGTGTGACCCTGAGTAAATCAAACTTTCTCTGTTTTCTTTTTAATGCATGAAGCAAGGATTATGGTTACTGTGCTGTCTCCCTTTGTTCCTCAGAGAGAGTCCACTGAGATTAATTAGCTAATATTTGCAAAATGCTCTAAAAGTAAACATTCATTTGTAACAACTTCCATTCTTAAAGTCTATCATTTTTTCTTCTACATTATGTTTTCCTAATCGAAAGTTTCTATGAGTTAAAATTAATTTTTAGAGCTCATTGAAAAAGTGAGGGAGCAGGAAGAGAAAACTATGGAGCTGCCATTTCTCTTCCTCTAGCTCTTTTTCACAATTCCAACAAACCATTTCAGCTGTTTTATTAACTTCTGCTTTGTTAAAATATCAAGAGGGAGTAAGGGGAATGCATTTAACTTCCTATTTACAAATATTCATAGAATTCAAGCCTTAGGGATCTGAAAAGCACTTTTGTACACAAAAATCTAAGTAAAAGTTCCAGAAAGCCCGTGGACTTCACTCTGCATAATGTTTCAGCTTATACACCTAACCAATGTGATTCAGTGATAGGCAGCGACCACAGATGGTCTGAGTGATCCAGGTGACTGATCAAGATGACAAGGACTTTTGTCTTGTTCACTGGTAGAAAAGAAGAATAGAAACTTCCAGGACAAACACCACTAGCTGGTTTGAAACTAATGCATAAACAAGCTACTAATACGCACATATAAGCTACTACGTAGGTTATTCAAGTCCTATTTGCGTTTTCACTAACAAAGACTTACATAATGTTTCAAAAACAAGTTCCACTTGTGCCAAACATGGAAGCCTTTAAAGCATTCACCTCTGTTAATTATGTTCTCTGCAGAGTCACTTAAGACATCTGGTTCCCCAGCTGCCTTGATTCATGTACAAAATAGATGTAGTAGCTATACAGCTGAAAAAGGTACTACCTAGTATGTATAAACATCAAGCAAACCAATGAAGTCATTTAGGGCCGGCAGCATTTTCCTCATGCACTTGAGGAAAATGCTGCGTGAAAAACCAATTTTAAGGTGATGCTTTGTAGACAGACAAACATGAGAAGAAAGTATGCTCTAAACGGACAGCAGTGTGTTATTAATAAGATGATGCTTTTTTAGTAGAGGTCCAAATCTGTATCTCAATGTCTGCTATAAAAGTATCACCCTCAGTATAGATGTAATACTTTGTTCACATTTCATTGTTAGGTATTATAAACAATTTGAGACTGTGCCACACAAAGAGAAATGTTACCTTCTCTGGAAGAAAAGGGTTTTGACAGTGATCTATATTAATAACTAATGCAATGGTGTTAGTTGTTCCAAACACGTATTACCTTTGCATGATCAATGCGAACAGAAAGCTCTTTAGAGGCAAATCCACCAAAAATCAGGCTATGGATGGCTCCTATTCTTGCACAAGCCAGCATACAATACACTGTCTGTGGAATCATGGGCATGTAGATGACCACACGGTCGCCTTTCTTCACACCATGTCTGACCATGACATCAGCCAACTTGGAGACCTGTACTGACAAAACATTCACAACATATTAAAAGCTTTTTCAGATCTTCTGTTGCCCCATGAAAAATAACTTTCACACAATCAACAGACACAAGACATTAAGGAGATAAGCCAGTGTGATACAGAAAGTAGATGAATGACGTAATCCAGGTTCAATAAATTTAAGACAATTTCCTTTTTTGCAAAAAACACTGTAATACATCTATTTTTGTAAAATTAGAATGGACTGAAGCTAATTATTTTACACATTAGAGCAAAAAATTAATAGCAATGTTTTGCAAAATTTTGAATGACACAAAGCACTGTTTCTTTTATCCAGATAACTGCTTGTATTTCTCAATTTTAGCTTTTAAGAATGGATGTAAACAGGGCATTTCATAACTCAAATTCTGTCCTAACCAGATAAGTTTGAAACACAAATAAATATGTAATAATATTTTCTCAACTACAGTGTTGCAAACTTCTCAGAACCTGAGACAAGAAATCTTATTCCCTGAACCAAATGTAAATACAAATTCAGAGAAATTCATTTTGATGCAAACAATCATTTTCCTCCTCACTTTCACATTTTCATGTTTGGTACGCAGAAGCCTGAAGACAGAATGTGAATGGCAGCAAAGGACTGGAACTCTAGAAATGTAACAGATCAGCAGCAATGTCAGCCATCTGTATCACCATGAGAAAATACTTATTAACTTGACAGTGTATAGTTTTCTGTCACAAAACTAGCATTGAATATTTCATTACTACAGCAGGACAGACAATTTAACACCTAGTAAGTTCTGCTGGAGTGAGCACGGGAGCCTGTGACAAGCACTATGCATTTGTCCCAACCTGCTTGTTGTGGCATGGAAACGTGGCATCTAACAGAGGAAAACCAAATTCCTAATTCCCCCAGAGCAGCTGAATGAACCCAGCTGTCAGAGGTTTCTCAAATTCCAGAGGCTGACAGCTGTGTAACACTCACTATCTAAACCTGCTCATTGCCTTTACATGTTAGAGTTAGACATCAGCATGTAGAAGTGTGTAAGTAACAGAGGTAAAACTGCATATAATTGTGCATAAAACATAGGTTAATAGGGAAAAAAAAAAAAAGAAAATACTAAAAGGAAACACAGTAGACTAATGAGCTAATAGGAAACAGGGCAGATGTAGAACCATCCCGGGAAGTCATAAACTGCAATACTCCATACGCACGGTTGCACACCAGTCAGACATAACAAGAACAGTTTCGTTTGCAACCACTTTACATTAGTGATAGGATTAAGAAGTTAAATTCTCTAGGAAGTTCTTAGGATAACTGAAGACATATAAATCTACGTTCAGAACAAAGCAGTTGCTCTGTCTTGCAGCAGAACTCTTCTTACCTACAGCAGTAAAACTCTTCTTTAAGAGGCTACCATTCACTAGAAAATACTACAATAAACCTAAAAAGTTTAAACATTCTAAGTTCTTTCACTATCAGTGTAACATAAGTCGACTCGCGTATTAATTCCTCACATCTTACCTGCACTGCATTATTCCTTATTTATTCATTATATCACATAGATAAGGTTTCAAGTAAAATTTAGTCTCATAAAAGAAGTTCTTCAGGTACTATCAGACTGGAGAGAAAAGAAAGGGGAGACAAACCTCTTGAGAGCAGCAGGGGGGTGTTGCCTGTAGAATACAAAACACCCAAGCTTCTGAAGCAGTAAGAGACATTTTCAGTGACACAGCAAATAATGCAAGCAATGGGAGCAGCCTAGGCCAATAATTCACATTGTCTGAGCAGGACAGAAGGGAAGGACCCACTTTTTCAAGGATAAGCTACTCAGGAGGGTAGGATTTCTTTCAAATATTTTACTTTAATTTATATTATCCATCAAATTCGAGTTTTCTTTATTTAGAGTTACCTTATTCCAGTTAATTATTTCAAATTCTAGTACCACTGTTACTTTCCAAGATCTGTAGGCATTAGGCTCTTTCCTTCACAGTCATATTCAAGAAAACTTGGGGCAATTACCTCTAATCCTAGAAGCCTATCTGACACATGTACTAAAGAAGATAATAATATAGCATTACTCACTCTTCTCTCTTCAGTGTGAACACCTGTTCATACTTTCAGCAACCTGTGACAGTAACATCCAGCAGCTCTAGATGCATCTGACCTGTGTTTGCATTAAATCCACAGCTGGTCCACAATCACACTATGCATATTTCTATACGTCTACCCAAGGATATAAGGAAATGGAAACACAAAAGCCCCAAGCATGCATGCTTGCATCAGGAGATAACAGCATAGCTTCCATTTTGCATAAACAATGCATAAATCCTTGCTGTTATTTTCAGCTGCAAGAGAGAATGTGTTCATAAGGCAAAGCCATCACCATACCAAGCTGAAAACTCACACAAACTAAGGTATGTATACGATTTATTTGTAACAGACCTGTTCTACTAAATGTTACAGACTATCAAAAGAAAGTATCTTTAATTATAGACCTATCAATACTTTATGAAACTGACATGTACTATCAAAATCCAACAAAAATCAACAAGGCCTGGACATGTACACAACTAGAATTTATTGCCATACCACTGGCATTTACTGTCATTTCTAAATAGGATTGGTGAAAGTAATTGTAAAAACAACTCTACTTTCAAAGGTGAATCCCTTTTCTATACTTCCTACTGTGAAAACACTAAAATCTGCAAACTCATTGTAACACAGCTAATATCACCTTATCTCAAAGAGCTGAGAAAACTAATCCTTATCTTTGCTGCTCGTGAGACTCGAGCAGAGCGCTGACAAAAGGCCACAGACAATGAAAACAATATTTAATGACTGGTTTTATATTCAGTGTAAGTGTGGATCGTAGGCAATAAGCAGCTAAACACAATGGATGAGTATTATAATTAATTATTATTATTCTATAGATATTAACGACAATAAAAAGGCAATGTCTGCCTGTTAAAGGAAAATGACATCATTTAAAGATCACAGTTAGTAACTTTGTAATAGAAGACTCTCAGTGCCTATACACAAGCTATATAACTTTGGTTCCTGGCTGTAAGAGAGAGACAGTTGAGAGATCTGCATGTACGCACGTGATTTTTATTGAAACCTATCATGGGTAAATTGTACTTAAAGCAAAATACATGTAGCATGCTGCAGACAGGAACCGCATGTCTTCCATGCAAACCCAGTAACCACTTGCCTGCACTTAACCTCCCCACCCTAGAGAGTTTAATGCCACCAAAATCAATAACCGAATACAATAAATGGGTATCTATGATTCGCCTATGACCTTTCCCTCATCCTTCTGACAGCCAGGGAGCGTTTGGACTACATAATATACACTGTCTCTATCTGCACCTATTTGGAAGACTACAGAACATCATAAAACATGTTTACATTGCCCTTATGATTGATGTGGAAACTCTGAAACATCCAAGCAACTATTCTTTCTAAAAAAGGAGGGGAAGAGTGAGTAGAGACATTCATTAAACTGTTAAAAGCCATGAAACCTTCCACTTTCTTACAGTGTGTTGTCATTTATGGTTTACATTAAGACAGCATACTTTATCACTCAAGATTCTACAGTTGCTATTTTCCTACCAGCATGCTATTTCTCTGCTTTTCTTCAAGTTTAAGATTGCTCTATCGTTTTAATATATTTGACACTTCAGTAATAAAATCACTTGAGACCAAGTGATATAATAAGTAACTCAAGTAGGCTTTCAGCTTTGAAGATCTGGGCTCAAATTACACTTCTAACAAAAGTAAGCCTGTAGTGAACATGGCTTCATTTCTACCCAGCCACCAAACAAATACTACATCTGTATTAGCTGTTGAGGTTTGGAGAAGTGCTGCAGTTCTGAAGTAAATTACCTGGCTGTTCCCAATAGTTACAAAAAGCAGTTTTGATCCATGCCCAAACAATTCTTCTTAGAAGTCACTAAAAGAGAAATTCCAGTCCAAATGCTCGAAAGAGGAATTTCAAATCTTTCCGTGTTGAAAAACGACTGGGTCTCACTGGTGTCGAGTCCTTCAGTACAAGCTAAACACATAAGGATTCTTCAAATACCAAGAGCTCCTGAAACATCCTGAAATGCATCTCATGGTATAAAAAGAGCCATGTCACCTATGCATTCCTCTAAATCAAAGGAGCAAGTTGTCTTATGCTCTTCGGCTTCTCCGCTGTGTCATTTTTGCAAGACTATAAAGACAGTACTCCTTGCTGCTTTTCCCTGGCCCTTGATCAGCTGCTTCACTCTTCTATAAGGTGCTTCAAAAAGATGGATCCAATCTGAAATCCAATCCAATTTGAAACTGGGTCCAACTTTTTGAAACACCCTGTATTACTCTTCTTAACTATTGTTTCCTCCTTTTCCTACCACTGCAAAAGTTTCTCCAGCGTACACATCACCCTGTTGCTAATGTCAAGCCTGCTGGCAGGTGGGAGAGGACTGACAAGTGGTGCTGCATTCATTTCAAATAGATGAAGGCCATGTTCTTGTTGAGGTGTCAAAACCATCCTATAGAGGTGGCACATTGTGTGTGCCCCTGCCACAGAGATCCTGAAGAGATCTTCAGAGGAGGGGAGACCACTCCACCAAGCCCACAGCTCATCCACAGGCATCCAAGGACCTTCATGCCCTTGGTCCCAGGATCAACAGTCCTGGGACAGTTTAGGGAAAAGCACGACAATGGTGCTGCACTTGTCTGCATGCCTGCAAGCCCCAGAGGACCCCCACGAGATGACACAAAGGAACATCCTCCTGACCCACTCCCTGCCCCGGCAGGCAATGGGAACTGTACACCGGTGATCCGGATAATCACCTGAGTAAATATGTATACTCCTTTCTTGTACATGTGTTGAGCGTGGGGCTGCATTTAGGAGGTTTCTAGTAGAATTAGGGCACCGGTCACAGAGACATGGAAAGGCGGTGTAAGTCTCTGGATTTACTGTGAGAGCTGCTGCACCCTGACAGATGATTGCCCGGGGGCCGTGA
This sequence comes from Pampusana beccarii, assembly GCA_013399365.1. Lineage (NCBI taxonomy): Eukaryota > Metazoa > Chordata > Aves > Columbiformes > Columbidae > Pampusana > Pampusana beccarii. The sequence continues at coordinate 38,565 of VWYH01006006.1, forward strand.
GCTGTGAGGGAAGTTCTGTGGTGCAACAAGCTCCGTCAGGGACTATCTGGCCCGTCCCAGCTCTGCCTGCGTGCCAGGCACAGTCCTGGCAACTGCATAAGCCGCAGACATGGCGTGCCTTAATAACACAGCCCTCCTAGGCTTCTGCACAAAACCCCAGCCACACTGTCTCAAATGCAGCGTACAAAGGACCTACTCAGTGGTGGCAGTGGTGCTGGTACACCCTTCCACTAATAACGAGAAAAAATACAAATGCAGATGATTTCTATTTCTCTCTCACACAGCCAGACAGCTGCTGGGATTGCATTTAGTTGCAGTAATTTCTCCTTCTTTCTTTCAGATGCCAAGAAGTTCTCTGGATTGAGAGAAAGCCGGGAATTTTTGGGAAGGACCATTTTCCTTTCTGGTTTGGGAGATCAGCTGTGGACTGTGTGTCTCCAAGGAGGGAACTGAGTTGAGATGGGAACTATTTAATACTTACCAGCTTGGCATGGATTTAATGTTTGATCAGAAGCGATGCCATGGCATTCACTCCAACAAAGAGACGTGCCTCAGACAAACATTTGCCTCAGAAGGAATTTCCAGCACTTGTGAAGGACAGCCCACAGCATTCTGCACAACTTCTACAGCATCTCTGTTCCTCTAAAAGTCCATTATTTGGACAACATCCACTCAGAGTGCAGAGAGAAACCAAGCAGCAGTGAGACAGATGAAGAGTGACCATGGCATTTCCTAAAGGAATCCACAAGTCAAGGAAGCAAAGATTTCTGGCACAGTTACATTCAGACGGCTTTGAAGTGAGCTATGAGACATTCGGTTCAAAGGATGAAACTAAACCCAGTCCAAAGTAAAACTCATGAACCACATACAGTGGAAATGTCAGGAGCCTCCGCAGTTAATTCAGCATGGCTTTGCTTCCCTCATCTGCCCAAGCTGCACCACATCATACATTACTGCAGGCATTGCTGGCATTGACGTGCCGCAGGGGAACCACCTTCAGTCAGAGGAGATCAAGTTCCAGCTGCTTCTTCCGACTTGTACAGTGTCATTTGGAAGTCTTTTGTGTGGAATGTGAAAAACCCAAGACACCACTCTTTGTAAATTCCTGATTAGTCTCATCCTTTAAAGAACACTAATATTGATATTTTTGAAGAGCTATCTCGGTGACATCGCAGTTAAACCTTTCTACGGCACGCACTGAAGAATGATATTTGAGATTTAAATAAGGAAAATGAGCATTATAGAAGTCTAAGACAGTTTTATCAAGATATTGTTGCTTTACCAGACAAAGAGGATTAAACATTGGGTTCACAGTCTCAGTAGGATTTTCTGTCTATATTCTACTTTTGATTATAATTTAACTCCAAGACAAAATATCTTGAAAGTCCCTATTTCTAGCTGAGAAAGAACCGGTCGTTTTTCAAGGAAGAAGGCAAAGAAAGAAGACAGAGTAAAGCATGAAGAATGATAAAGACTACTAGAAACAGAACAATCTGGGTGATTCCTCAGTCATATATAGGTGATATGAGCAGAGCAAGACAGATACACACATAAATCCAAACTGACAATGGCTAATACAGCTATTTTGGAAGAAGATGCTTTTAGGCAATTATGGAAAAAACCTTCCCACAAAAGAAATCATATCCTAACCCATTGTTGATAACCTGAAGCACTTATTTCTCATCCATGTTCTTATAACACTAAATGCTGTCAGAAGCTCGGGCATGGGGTGGGTGTTGGTTTTACTAATACCGTCACATTACTGCACTCAGAAATTATTTATTACAGCACTGAATTTGACATATTAACTGTGCATTGCTATTTGAAAGCATCACAGACAGAAATCATACCATTTTTGTGTACATGACCTGTCAAGCATCAACGCCTGCAAATAATGAGTCAGATCCTTGAGATTCCTTTTCAGCAAGTGAGGTATTGTAGAGAATACACTCAATGATGTATAGAGAAGGGTTTTTTCATCAACCTGGCAACCTTAGTCTTAATCTAAAAATGGCAGTATTTTCCAACACAATCAAAAAAAAAATTGTTTTTAAATTAACAGAAGCCATTGCACCTTATTTCTTTCAAGTAGCTTTTTATTTCCCTAATACTACACAGATTCAATAGCATTTCTAACAGAATTTTCTGTTTCACTTATAATTTCCTGCCATCTCACTACTGGAATTAGAGAATCTCACAAAGTATACTCAATCTCAATTAGAGAATCTCACAAAGTATACTCAACTGAAGTCATTTTACTGGCTTCGGTCCACCACCGTAATCCTCATTTAAAGGCCTATAACATATATCAATAAAGAAAAAAGTCCAATCAATACATTCTGGAAGACTGTTAAGTCTTAAATTTGCCAAATGCCTCCTCTCTGCATTTGGAAGGTTTCACCTGTAATAAAATATCATTAACACACTTAAAATGCAACTTTATGCACTATGTACAACTTCACTTTAACTGTAATTCTCAAGAGTCTGAAGACAGTATAGTTGTACAGAGCATCAACATAAACTGATCTTGCCATTATTTACATCAACAAAGAATTGCTGAAATTGTCCTGCAATCCTTCTATTCCAGTTCTGCCAAAAAAACACAAAACCAAACAAATACAAAAAAACACCAAAACCAACCAACCAACCAAACAAAACACACACATACACAAAAAAACTAAACCAAAACAAAAACAAAACAGAATCAAAACAACACTACATTCCTATAGGTTGGACACTAAACAGACACAAGCTTTCAACATTTCCCTCACTTACGTAGTCTAGACTTAACTTCAAAATTGCAGCATCACTGTAGCTCTTAGATCTGAACAGCAGTGCAACAAGTAAGAAGGACAGTGATAATTTGAAAACAACAGGCTTCCTGAGCACATAGCTCAAACTATCCTATCCTCCCTAAGGAGCCTTAATGTCTCCAACCAAGCACCTATGGCATTTTTTTCTTCCTTAAGCATGAGTTTGATCCTGGAACAAACGATCAAATCTACAACAAAACTCTGCCATCTTCCCACCCTGTGACCTACAGTTGTCCTACATAACTTCCATCTATAAACTTCACTTTATTACCAAAAACCAGAAAGAACTCCACTACTTCAAGCATTCATCTCTTGTAGAGACATTTTGAACAAGCAGCCTCTCTGAAAACACATCCTCAGTGCACCACCAGCTCACCATCCAGACAGATTACTAAACATTTGTTGGATGTGGACAGTGCAATCAACAGTCTGAAAACAGATACACACTGTCAGGCTATTTTCAATTGGGAGAGGAACTCAGGAAAGAAGTCAAAAGGCTTTTTTTCCCCCACCAGAAGGTTCATCAACTTGGGTCACGTGCCTGATCTGCACTTAGACTGATCTATAAGGGAACACGCAAAACACTGAAAGCCTATTTCAAAATGACACCGGGTATGATAGCACTTTTAGTTTCCACTGAGGAGAATGAGATCACAGTGACAAGCAGTGACTTAGGGCTACGAGCCAAATGTCATCACCCACACCTCACCGTGGTTTGGTCAGCCTCTTGCCAAAGTCTCTCTTAGATCTTACAAGATCTATGACACAAAATACACCAGCCCATGTCTTTCACATTTTCAGCAAATTTCTTTGTAAATACCTTTGTTATCAGGTGTCCAATAGTTACCAGGCAAACCAAGTTACATTTATTCCACGGAATGGACCAGACAGCTTCAACAGACATGATAATAATCCCAAATCATGTATTTTACTTATATTCCCTTTTGATTAAGGACAAGAGCAAACTATAGAGAATTTAAAAGCAGTATTTGAATAGAACTCAGCTACCAGCAAGATTATAATGAATTTCTGAATGAGTTCTGCTACATACCCCCAGAAAACTTAAACCAGTTATTCCAATTGGTTTGGTGATGCTGCTGTAAGAGGAAATGTGTAGGAAAGGATGTGTGTGCCATATAGCAAAACTTTCTCATTCTGCACAAATCTGCCATATCCTAAAACATTTAGTACACTTCTAGTGAATGCAGATACACAAACGGGAGACTTAATACCAATATCAAGCTTAAAAAGCAAAACAAAGGCTACTTTTCAAGTGCTTTTCCAGGGAAATTTCTACAAAGAGAATCCACTAAAGATAATTTCCATTAAAACATTGTATTTACTTAATTAAAATACACATATGTATGTAAATTGATTTCATATATACATAAATGTTTTACATATATTATGTATATATTACATTTATATATGGCATATGACACATGGTATACATAAAATTATATATTTTGTATATAACATATTGTATCTATTAAAAAAAATATATATATATATATATGAAATAAATAGAATTAGATAAGGAGCTGGGGCCTTTTAAATTCTCCTGATTTCTTAAAACACTGAAGCTAGTTGTTCTAGCTCCAGCATACTGCATGGTAACTTCCAAGTTCTTTTTTGGACTTGGTAAATCAATAGAAAACTGCTGAGGAGTAAATGTTTTCTATATTTGCCTTAAAAGGTAGAGTGCAGTACAGGTTCATAATTTTTTGTAGCTGTACGACTCCTCCTTCAACAGTGGAATAAAACCCTCACAAACTGAATTCCTGTATTGTGAACCTCATTTCGGATTTTAAACCCTATGTTTACATTACTCCAGACACTACGTGTGTATCTGAAGCAGAGTGTGTTCCATCCAACATAATGCACCTCGCACACTGAAATACATTAAGGAAGAACACGAGTCTGACTCCAACATTCCTCTGCACTCAGCATTAAGTGCAACTGGCATGTAACTGTATATATACTACATATATAACTGCTGCATATAACTGGAAGAAAAAAGCCAGCTGAACAGAGGATGGCATGAGGGCAAACCACCAGCTGACGGCTGTGAGAGCAGAGAACCCTGAACAGGTCAGGCTGCAAACACTCATGGTGGCAACAACCCACAGTCAGGCACTGAGTAAACTCAAAGGGGCTTATGCAGAACTGGGCATTCACGACCCCAGCTGGGGGTAAGTGACCTCACCAATGGGGAAGCCAAAACCCACAGACTGGATTCTAGACAGAAAACTCACGTGGGGCCACCAGCACCCCCACTACAGCCTACAACAGAGCAGGTGATGCAGCATTTCTTAGAGCTCTCCTCCCTGTTAAATTTCATTTGGTTTTATGCTCAGTTATGTGCTACAGTACCCAAGGCACACATCTTCATTTCCTCTGGAACAGTACTTTTGTTCATCGTAGCAACTGTCAAGTGACCTGACTAATACTTTGCTTTACCTTTTAAGTATGAAATAAGAACTGTTAGGGAAACAAAACAAAACAAACAAAATCCAATAAAATTCAAAATTTAACCAACCAGGAAAAACAATTATTAAACTGCAGAAGAAAAAGAACCAGATGAATATCAAACCTCTCAGATGCAGTATAATTGGGTACAGGTAGTGAAGCTTACAAATCAATACTAAGCACACAAAAGGAATTAACCAGCAAGGCAGACCATTTCTACCCCTCTAGTATCTACCTGGTCTGCAATATTTACTGGCCTTTTTCAGTAGCAAGGTTATTCTCAAACATACCTGTCCAAGAAGCTCCTTATATGTTATTTTCTCTTTGGTATTTGTTACAGGACTGTCATAAATAATAGCAATTTGGTCTCCTCGTCCATTCTCAACATGACGATCTACAGCATTGTAACAGATATTCAGCTCTCCACCTACAAACCTAAAAAAGAAGTTAGAATTCCATAACAGCCAGCCTTCCAACATAAGATGACTACTTTTTTGCATTTTACATTTTTTTTAAGGAATGAGAGCATGCAATTAAAATACAGCTCATAAAACATACTCAGTTCAGGAAGTCATTTTGTATTCTACAACTTCACTATCTACTCAAGAAGCTAAACAAGCCTATTAGTGAAAAAAGTGAAAGTACCTTAATTGACTTAACTAAGAAACTGCTAAACTTGGTCTTGATTTAACTTACTTTTCATCAATCATTCTGACTTTTATAGCCAAGGTTTCACAGAAAAAGCACACATCCACATAAAATAACCTGACATTATGTAAATATGTTATGACACTACTTTGTATTGGCATGCATACGTTATCTTTTCAAAGAAGAACGGGTTCAGGACTCAAAATATTCTTATCCATCTCTTGGCAGTAACAGTTAAGCATACAAGTATCTGCATTTAAGTGAAATTGACCGCAAGTTATAAAATCTTATAAATGTTTCTGACATTCGTAATGCATTTGACATCATCGTGTTTTACGTAAGTGACTCAAAATGCCCTGTAAAGCAATGTGAGTCACAGTCTCTTCAACAACCAGACATTTACAGAAAATTCTCCTCTTCTAATTAAAAAAAACACTTCACAGACTTAGGTGTCATTTTTATTGTCATTTTAAACACACCCACAAAAAAGGAAAATTTAAGTGCAGCATAATCCTCAAATAAGAAAATACAGAAGGTATCAGATACAAAGCTGACTCTACTAACTGAAAGATGACACAGAATCTAAAAATTAAAGTTCACTCTAAATAATGCTCTTTGTGTTTGTTCTCCTACCTGCATATACAGCATATACAGCCAGAAGAAGAGCAACACACAGTAAAAACAAACTTGAGAGTTTCCAAAAAGTTCTATGGAGACACTCACTCTGATAATGCATTTAGAAATAAAAACAGATGGCCTAAAGTAACTCAGTGCTAGTTAAAAAAGTATTTCCCTCACCTTTTCTGTCTAGTAAAGGACTGCTCTAAATTAGGACTTTATATATATTATTCATATATCCATACGCATAGATACGATAGGATAAGTCCATAAGTCTTTATCGTCAAAGAATGGCAATTATTAAACCAAAACCAGCTAGGATGTTTAGAATGCAGCAATTTTTTATTGTGACACCTTTACAATACCATTAATAAGGAGTAAGTGGGGATGAGGAAAGCAACGAAAACATTCTGTACTACAAACCCCTTCCCATAAAAGAACTGTACAAACAGCAAAGGAGTAAGAGTTGTTTCTGGTAATATAGAGAAACTCTGTATTATTGTCATGAAAGTTGTGTAGGATTCAGCTCACCCATCGATTTTTATTTCAAATCACTGTAGGAAGAGATGAACAAGGAACCAGAGGAGCGCCGTGCCTGGCTGCTGTGCATAACCACTTAAGAACAGTCAAAACATGAGCAAGTACTGGAGCTTGGATTCTTCTAAGGACACACAGCAACATCACCACTGCCACACGAAGTTTTAACAATCACTCGTGAAGTATGTGAAAAAGATGTGACTGCAGTTGAAACAAAAAAAAAACCCACAAGACTATCTGAACAGAGAGATGAGAGCTTTGCTACCCTGTTCAAAAGGAGGAACAACGCTCTTACAGGATCAGAGAGGCAGAGAGGCACCCACCATGACCACAACTGCAACACTTTCACTTTTCTACTGTCACCCAAGGACATGCTCAAACACATCAATTCCAGCTGACAAACAAAAGCTGCCTGGTTTTGAAAAGCTGCCCCGTGCTGCTGCAAACTTCTGTTGATTCAAGCGATTTCCAAAGAGATGAATACCCACAAGGAACTAGGAGTGGCCTGAACAAGCTTTAGTTGGAAAGACACAGCAGCGTGAAACCAGGACTCAGTCTTGGAATATGAACATCAATGAGATGCTCCTATTTAAAACAGAGGTCTAAAATTGAAAAGAAGATATTCCAATAGACTGCAGAAAGATCGGAAGTGGATCTGCAGGATGTTTGTAAGAGCTGCCAGTAAATCTTGCCATAATAAGCAGGGCTTCAAAATGCTGATCGGTTGCTAACCAGACAGTTATCTCAATGCGGCTTGCCAAATGAATCCAAGTCTGAAGAATCTTTTTTTACACTGTGTTCTAATTCTGAGAAATCAATAACATTCAACAAATGGAGAAGCGGAAGAGTAAAACAAATATAAAGAGTAAACAGTAACAACTCCAATACATTAAAAAAAACTGGATTCAGTTCACCAGCAGTTTCTTTGGAGAGTTGATCTACTGTCCACTGGTACTATGGTGGGGCAAAAAAAATGACAGGGTTTTTCCTGTCAAAAATCACAGTAGAGTTTGAAAATGGTTATTATATCAGAACAGCTTCCTTCACAGCAACACTTTAAACTGATATTCTGACAATACCTACTTACGCTTTTGATAAGTCTTTTTCCACATACATCCATGAAAGCAGCAGCCTTCGATAACCCACATTACTCATAACTTAGATCTAATAAAGCATCTTTTTAGTGATTTGAGTGTGGTTACCCACACTAAGACCCCCTTGAGCCTCTTTAAAGCTGCCTGCAGCAGTCACCCAGGCATTACTGTTGCTTCATACGCGGGGCTTAGCACCTCCTGTCCCACCCCGGCCCTGAGGTCTCACAGAGTTTCTGTTGCTTCACAAACAGGAATCTGAAGCACACACACTTACCTCTTTAATCAGACTTTAAAATGACTACTCTATTAACCTTTTAGCAGTACAAGAGAGCAAGAAACCATTGACCTTCTCTTCATGTTTAGGGGCCTAGAGCACCTTTCTTATGAGGAAAAACTGAGAGAGCTGGGACTGTTCAGCCTGGAGAAGAGAAGGCTGAGATGGGATCTCATCAATGTTTATAAATATCTCTAGGGTGAATGTCAAGAGGATGGGACCAGGCTCCTTTCAGTGGTGCCCAACTACACAGGATGAGGGGCAACAGGCACAGACTGAAGCACAGGAGGTTCCCTCTGAATATGAGGAGAAACTTCTTTACTCTGAAGGTGCCAGAGACCTGGAACAGGCTGCTCAGAGAGGCTGTGGAGTCTCCTTCTCTGGAGACATTCAAGACCCATCTGGACACCTTCCTGTGCAATCTGCTCTGGTGAACCTGCTTTAGCAGGTGGGTTTGACTAGATGATCTTCAGAGGTCCCTTCTAACCCAAATCATTCTGTGATTCATGTTTTACTTTTGGCAAGTGAGTTAGTTAGGTCTCCCACAGCGGAACTCCCGTTACATACAGCTTAGCATCTGCCATCTATGACCTGCAATTTCTTTTACTGTTCTCCGTACTTTTCAGATGTGACAACAGCCTATTTGCTAGTAACGAAATAAGTAAAGTAGTGAAGAAGGCAACATATAATTATGCCTTAATTCAGTCCACTGAAATATTCAAAAGTTATGCTTTTATTTCTACCACTATCTGCTATCTTAAGAATCAAAGTAGCTGTTTTAAGAGACAATTTTTAGTCTTCATTCAACAGCTCAAAACCAAAGATTATGAAGAATAAGAAAAGCTCTGAATAAAGCTGGCATATATGTGAAAGAAAAAAAACTATAAAAAAAATATTTTGCACCATAACTGCAAAAAAAGCATATTGGTAAAATCTTTTTATGCCATGCTGGGTACATATACTTCTGCAGGCCAGGTTCCCAGGAATCAACTGGATTTTTGGTTGGTTGGTTGGTTTTTGTTTTGTTTGTCTAGATGAAGAACAGAAACTGAATAAAGTGTTAGACAAATATTAGATATTTTAAGATATTATGTTAATTGATCCGGCCACATTTTTTAAAAGTGAGCAGCATTTGCAAAGCAATCTGTGCAACATTCCTGAACTTCAAACATGATTTTATATTGCACTTATGTCTTAGAATCAGAGAAAAACATAACTTGCAAAATTGCCCTTTGCCTGCACGCAGTAGGAAAAACTGTTTCTACGTCCCAAAAGAAATCATTGCTTAACCTTTCTAACCGGGATTCCACAAGATAAAAAATTAATCTCTTTAAGTGTGTCACTACCTTTAGCATGAATTTTTCTTTCTAATGTCTAAAATCTACATCTCCTGTGCTGCAATTTCAGACCTCTAGTTTTGACCTCTTTGAAGCCAACTCCAATAACAGCTTTTCCTTCAACTTTGTAGCCAAATTCTCTGTAGCCAAATTTTACGTGTTAGTTCTCCTTTTTGGCTTCTACACCAAAAAATTCCAACTTCTTTCTCCTTTTCTTGAACAATCCCATTTTTTTTTCTCTTCTCATTATTTTTGATGTGGGCAAAACCAGATGATGTTTGTGCCATACCAGAGAGCGATGCAGGTTAGAACAGTCAGTGGCACCTGGGATTACTGCTTCAACAAAACAGGCACGGGACAGCGACACTGATCACATACCTTTTGGAAATCACTTTGCACCCCACTGACATAGCACTAGGATTTCCAGTGGAAGAGACTACAGAAAATGCACTAGGGAATGCTGCAGGTTTCTTTTATGCTCTTACAGTATTTAGAGAGGCCGAACTGGCATTTGTCGTACAGCTATGTTTTAAATGTGCTAACCAGCTGCTTCAAATTCTTCAGCTGAAGTAAATGAGACTGGAAAATACAAGAAAGGTATCTGTTTCCATAAGTCTCAGATGTGGCAACCAAAACCAAAGATACTGAAAACAAATGGATATTTATTAATTGACCTAACAATACATCTCCAAAACAGGAGATAAATTCTCACTCAAGAAGAACATACATGAATGGCTATCAGGGATCCGATTGCTAACTGGGGTTAAACCACAACAACTTCTTAATAATACTTTTAAGGTTTCCATAAACTGCTTCATAGGTAAACCTCAGAACCAGAATTACACCTTTACCCTGTTAGACCAGCAACCTATGTTTTCTTGGAAGTCCGGCCTCTTCCTCAGTTCTGTCCTGTGTTTCCTCTTCAGCATGTCCTCTGAAAGAGCCTCTTGTGTCATCTTTGTCTCTTGCATTCAGTCTTTTTCTCAAAGAACTTATCTAGCTGTTGGCCTGCCAAGCACATGGAATGTTGGTAACCATCTGGGACTTCAAAGGCATTAGACTACTACACTAGTATCACACGCAGCCTGTTATCACTTAACATGAACTTAAATTAAACATTATTAAAAAAAAAAAAATTGCATGTTGCACATTAAGACATTAAAGGGGATTACCCAAGTTGAATTGCTTAATGTTTTATTATCCACAAGAGAGCAAAAGATATCTGTCATCCAAACAATGATTAGGGCCTGATGTTGAGTCTTCAGAGACTTGCATCTTTGTATAACCCCACAGAATCACAGACTGATTGAGGCTGGAAGGGACCTCTGGAGGACACCTGGTCCAATCCCCCTGCTCAAGCAGGGCCACCAGAGCCATGGACAGGACCATGTCCAGATGACTTCTGAATATCTCCAAGGACTCCACAACCAACTCTGTGCCAGTGCTCAGTCACTCTCACAGTAAAGAAGTGTTTCCTCATATTCAGATGGAACTTCCTATGCTTCAGCTTGTGACCATTGCCTCCGGTCCTGCCACTGGGCACCACTGAAAAGATCCTGGCTCCTCTTTCTGGACACCCTCCCTTCAGGTATTTAAACACAATAACGTGATAATTTCAGCTTGTGGAAATCTGCATCCACAGAGGGTGAAAGATGAAAGTGAGATATGAGGCCAGAAAAGAATCCTGGAAGAGAAGTCTTGACTTCAGCCCATGAAACTTTATCCAGTTATGCCTGCCATAAGACTAACTGACTTCCATCTGAGAAGTCACAATGCTTCACAAAGCCCTAGCCATGTTACTGTCAGCAAGCGAGCTTATCACGCCCTGCAAATCAAACCCCATTTGTCTGACAGAATCCAATAGCAAATGCATGCTCACTAGTGTGTATTGTATTCTCATTCTTTAGTTCTTGAAAAGTAACCACTGTATTGGCTTCTTCATTATTACGTTCAGGAATGCCAGAGCCAGTGAGCTTTACAGCTCTTTAATTATGCAGGCAATCCTAATTGCCCTTCTGAATAGTGCCATGACCAGAAATTAAGGTCAGTGGACCACAGGTCTTCCTATCCATCCATTTTAGGACTTCTGACTGTTATAGAGCCCTGCTGACTTAAAGAGATCTATTCTGGCTGGGTGCTGTTTAACATTCGGCTTAAAACATATAAACAATTTTCATTACTGGAAGTGCCAAACAGTAATATCAGACACCAATAAGAAAGCAAGCTCCAGGCAACTGGTTCTCCATATCCTCAGTCAGGCATATTTCACAGTGACTATTATTTTTAATTATATTTTGAAAATTATTAGTATTTTAAAATTAAAATCAAAACGGAAAAATATAAACATGGCAAAGAACATCAATGTACCAAAGACAACCCCCATCCTGTGTCGTCTTTTTTATCCTATATCAGCTTCTCCTTGAGAAAAGATCAAAGAGCATGATGTAAACTTGCCAAGAAAGAGAGGATGGTGGTCAACACAAAATTTGAACAAGCTAATCCCCTTTGAGAAAGTACTGAAAATCCTATTCTGTAATTTATAAGAAGGATATCACAGTCTTAGGCCAGTTTGCCATTCACTGTATGGACACATGCATTACAATGCCAACGCTTTTGCCAAACATTACCTTAACCACATCCTCTAAATTATGATGTATTTAGTTTGTTTCGAAGACTAAGCAAGTGTGAAAGTTTCTATGTCTCACCCACACGGCTCTCCTGGCACCCGGTGTCCCGAGCTCAGAGCAGCTGTTCTTAAGCCGGGCCCAGAAGGGGCTGGATGGGGAGCACCCACCACACTCCCCTCTCGCCCCCACACACTCATCCACGCTGCTTCTAACCATTAAGGTTAACCAAGTGTAATGATTAAACCCCTCCATGCTCTGCAGCCATCTCAGCATTGCCGGCGCGCTGACCCCCCCAAAAGCCGTGCTGGGCTGTTTCTGTGTTAACCGCACGGCCCCCACACCCAGCACACCCGCAGCCCCGCGGCGGGCAGCTCTCCCCGCTGCAGCTGAGCTGCGCCCTCCGGTGCCCGGCACTACCGCCCGCTCCCGCTCCCGGCCGCGCCGCAAAAGCGGGGGCACACGGGCAGACTCACCAGGAGGCGCTGCCGGGGCGGCCCGTGTCCAGCGCCCGGGCCCAGGGCTTGTACCACTGGATCTGCTCGGCGACTGCTCCCCAGAGCTTCTCGGGCTCCGCCACGGAGCACCTGAAAACTTGTTCGTACTCGCCCAGCGCCCCGGAGGAGGCGGCACGGCCGCCGGGCGGCAGGCGGGAGGGGGCGGCGGCCCAGCCCGGCAGCGCGCTCCCCGCTCGGGGCCGCCCCCAGGCACCGCCGGCCCGGCCCGCCGCCGCCGCCCCGGAGAGTTTGGGCAGCGCCGCCAGCCTGCCCAGGAAACCCATTTTCCGCGGTCTCCGGTGAGGCTCCAAGAAGCCCTCGGACGGCACAAGACGGAGCGGCGGCCGAGCAGACCTGGTGCCAGCGGGACGGGCCGAACCGCACCGCACCGCCCCCCGCTCCGGCGCTGCCCCGGACGTCGATTCCCCCTCGGCCCGGAGCCAAGGGGTGCGGAAGCGGCTTGGGGCAGGGCGGGAGCGCCGCCTCGGCCCGGGCGGGACCGCGCCGAGCGGGGGGAAAGAAAGAGACCGAAAACCTGAGGTGGTTTTTGACTTAATGCTTTGGATGACATGTAGTTATAATACTCAAGTGTTTCCTTTGAAAGACATTCTTTTTTGAGGAAACTTCCCTGTGATGAAGCATAATGTCCGTCCCAGGAAAACGAACAAAACAAAAACCACAAAACAAAACAAACTTCATTCTGTTTTCCAGAAGACCTCCATCATCTGTAGTGGATCTTTTGTTTTGCACATCTTCATATATATTTAGAAACCCTTCCTGAGTTTCAGTGGTGATGTTTCAAGAGTACTGTAATGCACAAGTCAGCTAAGATACACACCCACCTCAAAGACATTATTTTGTCCATTTTGAAATTATTTTAGTGCTGTAATAGGTCTATCTATTACAAGTTACTCAGGAAATTCCTCCTGCAGGCACATTATAAAAAATGTCGTATGGCTAAGGAGAAACCTGTAGTGTGTTTTATATTCGTGGTTAACTTCGAGATGTTACCTGACTGCTGTTGAATTAGTGCAATAGGAACAACAATGTATCACATTACAGGTAAAGGAATAAGGGGATGAGAAGAACTAGTCTGTTGATCCACTACAGTAGGTTTCATACACAAAATCAATTTCTTATCTTGGCTCAAAAAAAAAAAAAAAAAAGTGGAGGATTTGTCCTATAGAGTTCAAGGTCATCAGAACTTTCAGGTCGCCTTCAAAAATCACTAATAGTCTTTCAGCATGAGGACCAGATGCTGCTTTTGTTTCTGAGGCACATATAATTAGCTCACAGAGAGTTTCCAATGGTTTGCAAAGGCTATTAGCATTGTCCAGTGCTATATGAACTACCTGTCCTACACTACACTGCATTTCATTTATCTTTCTTCCCCATCAGTGCCACAATAACATACAGCCCTGAGTAGCATGATGAGATTTCCAAAATGTCCAAGTTAAGGACCAGAGACTTATTTCTAAAAAGTGGTTGATACCCCCAAAACCTAAACCACCTGATTATGTGGACATTTTATGAAAACTTCCCTACTGCAAGGTAAAGGTTACAGCGTGCCAACAAAGCAAGAAAATAAAAAAATACATGTTCTCAAATGGAATCATTTTACTATTACATTTGAGACTTTCACCACTGTGACAGGACAATAGCTGTCAATAGAGTCTACTACTCAAAATTTTTAAAATAAATAAATAAAAAAAAAACAAAAAAAGAAGCTTGCAGGGACTGTAAACATTGTGACACCATGAGAGCCCTGAAATCAGATGCCATTGCTGGGTGCCTGATAGCATTGCATGCATTGTACAAATGTGCCTGAAGAACGCAACTTCCCAGTTAGGTCACACATAGTTGATCTTAGTGTTTTAAAAATCCTCCCAGAATTTTATTTCCTACCGTTATGATGGCTAGGCTAATTTTGACTTAAAAGAACAATTCTGACTGAAAATTGTTATGGAAACGTGATTAATTTTTTTGGTGCCTGCTCAGAAATCAGCATGCGCAGCCTTAGACTTGGGGGTGTTCACAAGCCCACTGCGTGGCTGAATCCAGTGCAATGACCTGCACATCTACCTGAGGTGTGCAACTGGCAGACTTAATAAGAAGCATCAGTTGCCTCAGCCCAATTTGTGAAGCCGACTCCCCCAAATCAAATTGTTAGAGGTACATTATGTCCATGCCCAAGGGGCAACTCTTCCTATCAAGTGCCTTACAAGCTGCGTTCTTCACATCACCAAGACCTCAATGCCCACCAGGTTAGGAAGGGACCTCTAGCAGTTGGATGCAGCCAGCCTCTGGGTGGTGACAGCAATCAGCTTCTGAGCTGGAACAACATCTGCCTTTTCCCTGCTGGGGAGAAAATTGTTGAGGCCAGATTTGGCCAGCTAGCCAAAATCTTTAGGTACGTGTGTTCTCTAACATGTTAGTTGTAGGCACTAATGCTGAAAGAAGTATCCTGAGATTGAAACACCAAACGGGTTGTGTCTGGTGATGCTTAATATTTCTTGTGGTGTTGAAGAGGACTGCTAACGATTTTTCCACTCTGTCCATAGTGTGTGTTTAATGTGAAGGTATAAGCATTTGGCAAATGAATTTGCATTGCAACAGTAAACGCTCTGGACATTTTGAATGTACATCCTACTAGAAATGATACACCAGAGGTCTAGAGGATACAAATGAATTTAATCAGAACATGAAGTGCATTAAATTCCTGTTTTAGCTAACATCCTAATATCTGTTCCTGTAGGAATGTTGCTAATGTGTATCTGTGGAATGTACTTCGTTAATTAAACTACTCACAGCCCATACTGATAGCTAAAAGGGTAAAGAAGGGATTGCTAGTTCTCCCAATTGGAAGGTAGTAATTTAAGGTTCACTTACAAATGCTATCACAGCAGATTTCTGAACTGATGAATTTTCACTCTAAGGATTTATTTCTTTTTTGCAAAACTTGATGCTCCTGAAATTTGCACTCAGCAAAGAATTTTGAAGTAATGTCAAGTGATGTGTGTAGCAATTACCTTTGTAGCTGTAGACTTCACTGAGAAACATATGTATGTTTCTGGGCATAGATCTCACAAAGAACAAACTGTGAAACATGGCCTGGGTACTTCTGCAATTGCAAAATAATTTATCTGAACCCTTTCTTTTGTTTAAAAAACATTTTTATTTCTGCATCTGTATCCTTTACTGTAAGGCGTGCATGTCTAAAGATGTATGTATGTTGAAAAATGATTAGTAGAAAAGTATTAGAAATACGGTCTCCTGTACACAAAATGTTCTGACTATTCTAGTGTACAAGACTTCCAAACCTTGGTAATTAAAATTTCAGTCCTTTCATAAGCACAAAGTAGAACTGTAGTTAAACAATTAGTACACATGTTAAATCACTTTTCGATGGTCCTAAGAACTGCCAGTCTTACATGAGAAAGATTCACAGTCCTGTATGCCACTGATGACTGAAAAACAGAGGCATTCACAGTATTCCACAATACAGAATCATAGAACAGTTTGGGTTGGAAGGGACTTTCAAAGGTCATCTAGTCCAACCTCCCTGCAGTGAGCAGGGACATCTTCAACTAGACAGATACAGATATGCAGTAGTCTGCAGAATTAAGTTCAAATCAAAATAAACTTTGTCATTTTCCTGAAAGGTAATAGAAGTAGCAGTGGCAACTAGCACCTTCTAAGGCATGTGAGTAAATATAATTATTCCTCCAGTTTTCTTTCTAGTCATAGAATATTGAACATATCACAGGCGCTTTACTTGAAATCCACTAAAAATCTTGTATAGAATTCAAAGTAATTAATTTATTACATGAAAAAAGTAATTTATTGAAAAAAAAATTATTACTTGAAAAAAAATACTTGAAAAAATACGTATTTGGATAGAAATTTTCAAGTGGATATTTTGACTATTTTTCATGAATATAAAAGATGCCATTGTTTGTTCTGCAATAGTAAGATCTGGTCATAGCAGAAACCAAACCAAATCAAAACAAGCAAACCAAAACAAAACAATAAACTCCCACAGAAACACCTATACTCACCACTCTTCTTTGTTTGACTGCTGCCTTCCAGCCTAAAGATGCCCTTGTGTCAGAGGTCTTAGGTGGAGTTAGTTTTTGCAGCACTCAAAATAGTGATGCAGTGCTGAAATCAATGTGGATCACCTGTCTGCCCGCTGAAGTGCTGGGAATTCATGAACTTCTGTTTATTTCTGTCTTCTGGAAATGAGTGTGTGTAGTGTGCTGAGAGACAAACAATGAGAACTCATAAAAATGCTAAAATATGTGTCTCTGCAGGCAGAAGCCACTTTTTACAGACTTCTGGGAAGTGCTGAAGTGAAACTCTGTGACTCAATGCAGGTGAGAATATGTTAGAGATCCCCTGGGATGGAAATACAATTTTAGTATCAATTATTACTGAAGTTATCATTTGATTCCTCCCCGAGGAGGTCATACAGTTTAGGACAACCTGCATTTCATCCATATTTTTCCAGATCTAAGTTCTCTTTCAGGAAGCTTCTCGGGTATACGTTTAGCTTTATTCATGTAAGTAGTCCTACTCACATGAGACCCTGCTAAATCTGAGTCAAATGTTCAGGCAGCTTTGATAAAACTCTGCAGGGCAATGAACTTTTATACTTTTCAGTTCTAAAACTTTGAAAATGTGAGAAACAAAACCAGATAGATAATGGGGATTTCTTAATTTTTAAAGAAACACTTTAAAAAAACCCTACACCACGTAACAAATCAAGCACATGAAAGCAAAACAGTTTCATGCAAAAGCAAAATTTATATATTCTTCAGTATGTAGGTGCATTTGAGGAAAAGAGTCCATGGTAAATTCCATGAAGGACAAGTAGAATTTTAGATTCTGCTTTGCATTTCTGCTGTTGTGGATTTAACTTGCAAATTTGATGATGTAATTTTATAAAGCTTGTCACTGAGCTTTGATTTTTATGTAATCCATGTCCCTGAGCTGCCCAGCTCCCTGAAACTACAGATTATCAATTATTTGTCTCTACAACTGAAATCTGCTGTTTTATCCAAAGGTATCCCTGTTTCTTTGATATGCTACTACCACCATTTTCCAGATCATTGCATCAAAACCATTACAGGCACAAGCAGTGTTATTACAAAACGTTCAACTTTCAATATATGTTCTTTGAAGGGTACAAAAGGACTTCAGATACTGGCATTCTTATTGATATTCCTTTTGAACTTGATTACAAAAATAACCACGTATTTCACAACTGTTTTTTTACCCAGAAAGTTGCGTTTTTCACAGAACTATGAGAGAGTCCATTAGCCCTAAGTGTTAATGTCACTGTTGGCATAAAAATAAAGTAATTTTAAAATTACCTGTTGTATCATTATTTCTTATCAGCACACTTACTACCCTTTCTCAAATTGAGAATACAGCCCAAGAAGTATGAAGAAGTTAGCCGCTACCAGAGGAACTCTGTGCTTAAAAGTTGCAATGACTCTAAGTCTTATTTTCAACCTTTGTTGCGTAAGATCAAACTGGAAAGCTGATTTGGTCTGGTATACCCAGGCTTGCCTTGGTCTAATGTAGAGAGATTGTGTCTCCTAGCTTGCAGGGTTTTGGGAGGGTGGGTGCAATATGGTTTGTATGTGGCTAAAGACGTAAAGAAAAAGACATATGCTTGAAATTTTCAAAACAGTTACCTAAAATCTACTACTGAGTTGCTTTTGCACTCAAAACATTTTGTGCAAGAGCTTTGGGTACACAAGAAGTGCAAAACTTGCATTATTTGTTGAGCTAAAGACTCCTAGAGTGCTCCTAGGAGCACAGAGTTAGTTGGCACAGCTTCAGTATTTATCTCGTCACCTGTCACATCCCTCTACAAGAAGCCATCAGTCACATTGCAGGGGCAGCAAACATGCCTAGGAGCCCAGCCCATGGTAAATTATGGCTCAGCGTATTTTAACGTATGCTGAAGGGTGCCTTTTAGTATAACTGATGTTTGCTTGGTCTGCTCCATTTCTGGTTATCTCCAAAAGTTTCCTTCTTGCAATCTCATTCTCAACAGTTGCAGGATTTTGTCCTTGTGACATATTTCATGATACTTATTCCACTACATAATTATATTCACCGTGTGACAAGAAAAACTAATGTTCAAAGACTGTGGCAATGTGTTGGTTTAGTTTGTCTGCAGAATTATCTTGCAAGCAAGCCAGAAATTAACACCTAAATTGACTAAGTGCAAATTCAATAGCATATTCCATTGCAACTGTCATTTATTGATGTGTGGTATATTTTTAAGAATGCAAGTTCATCTAAGGCCATACAACAAATAATTCTGTGAATTTCTTGAATGATCCTGGTTTTGAACAGCTCAGATTGGTGAAGAATGGATGAAATTTCATAGCAGCTTAGAGAATAAATAGTAGCTGTCACTCAGCTTGCCCCAAATAACATCAGTAATAATCTCTGGAAATAGCCTTTTCCATAGCTCGTGTTGCAAATTAGCATGTCACAGGATTCTGGAAGAATCCAAATAAGAAAATTAGCCATGAATTCAGGCCCAGGAATCATTGCATATGCAGTAGAAAAACTCTTACTGGTAAGCCAGTAGCAAAACCATGTGTCCAAATACATTCAGTTGTACGTTCAAGTACACATTTTCTCATGGCCTCACTCTTTTATGATGCTGAACTAGACTGCCAAACATTTCATCGTAGAATCACAAACTACCAGCTTGGAAGGGACATCAAGGGTCATCTGGTCCAACCTTGCTTGGCAAAAGTGCAGTCTAGACAAGATGGCCCAATACCCCATCCAGATGAATTTTTACATTTGCACCCTTGGAAATACAATTCCAGAATTAAAATTCTTCTCTATGTGGATTTTAGATTACAAGGTAAGCTTTTAGACTCACTAAACCTAGCTGTCAGAAGTCATAAATTAGAGCAAAGACTAATTGTGCACCCTCAATAAGCTCTGTTGTTTTGTTTTGTTTTGTTTTTTAATTTGCAGTCTCTATAGCTGTTTATACTAATGTAAAATGTGTAGCAGATCCAAGGACACTTATCCTACTTTTCACACATCAAGGAGAAACTCAAGGTAAAAGGCAGTGAAGAATCTTCTGTTGTCAGGTAATCTATTTACATAAGCTTTCTGGAACTGGAAAAATACAGGAAAGCCAATTTCTCTGTTCAATCAGTATCAGAGAAGTGGAATTCAATGAAGCAGACATCCCAAATCGAAACCTGGTCATTTTCCTTATCATTCATGTCCTACTTTTCCTTCTCGAAGCACCCTGAATTTTACCCAAAGTACTTATACAGTTCTGCTTTTTCGGGGTCAAAGGTAGGAATGTCAACATACACACCGCATGTTTAAATATTTGCTCATTCCTGTTAAGGGAAAACAGTGAAGAACGTCCAGCTATATGTTTTAGATAGTGCACAATATTGAATCTTCAGGATTTGTTTTTCAGTAACAGCTTTAGGGGGCTTATACTCAATATTTCTGCTCACTGGAATAGCTGGATTAGTTACAATTCTACAGGGCATTCAGGTAGTTCCTGTTCAGTTATGCAGTGTATGTATTTGGAATTGCATAGCAAACTATATTTTACTGTGTAATTTAATATCAGAGGCTAAATTTCCTATTCATTTTGAAGGTCTAGATCACGAGTGGACTCTTCTTAAGCCATGTAGCTGTTATCCTAGCCTTTGAGAAGACTGAATTCATGAATATTTGTGTGGAAAGTTCAGATGTGCATTACAGAGGGCAGTTTAAGCATCCAGTGTAAGGTTGGGAATTTGTTAGAATTTGAGCACCAAGTCTTATGGACACTACTCAAATAAATTGTTTTAGCAGCTGTCAAACCCCAAAGAGCCCATTTATATTGTCATGTCCATGTCTAATGGTCTCTAGAAACCAGTGTCCAAAGTTTGACTTCTTGGCCTCTGGGAATATTAGGACAGCAAAATCAATGTCTAGGCTTCACACCTCATCGTGATTATATATAAAAACATATATATATATATATATATATAAAAATCCTTCAGTAAAAGCCAAGTCCTTACTTTTAAAATAGATTTGGTTTTCATCTCACATAGAAATTTTACATGGACTCATTAACAGCTGAAAATCAGTTTTATATGTAGTTAATTATTTGATATTTTTATGTCTCTTTTCTTGTAAAGAACAGCCCTGAAGGATGGCTTTCCTCTAGAGAACACTATGATATTTCATACAAAATAAACAAAAAAGCATCCTTCCTTGCAACAAGGGGAAAAGCCAGATGGCATCTTCTGTAAAATTCAATTCCCAAAAAGTTGACCTATTTTCTTGACAGATAACGTATTTAATGAAAGATGAACTCACAGATTCTGTTTTCCCAGTAATAACATTTGCTCCCTTTTTTCACAATTTATGGCTTTCTACTAAACACCTTCTTTCCTTTCAGGTTAAATATAGGTAAATTTGGAAAAGAAAACCTAAAAAGCTATCTCTTACCATTCTGGTAGTAACATAGGTGTGACAGTAGATAAAATAGCATGAATAAAATAGAAAAGCTTGCTATTTCTGCTTGCTAGCCATGCCATAACCAAATATCACAAGGTTCAGTATTAATACTTACACGAACAATCTAGACACTGTAAACTACACAATCTCTGACCAATTTGAATTACTTTTTAAATTGTAGGAAAGAACTTGTTATAAATAATATGAAACTATTGTGGATATTTTCTGAGTCTAATTTGATCAGGTCTTACTTTCTATTTCTGGCAATCAAGAGGTTTGAACACTAGGGAAAATAGTGAATACCAAATACCAAATCATCTCTCCTTCCAAAGCTAACAGAACGCACATATATAGGTTAACATTTTTAGGACAATTACAGGGTGGGTTTCTGTACCATCACTACCTATTTTCTTATGGGGTTTAAAAGTCTTTAGATCCAAGAATCCCTCTGTATGGGAAAACATTTCAATCACAGACATATCTTTACATTTTAGCAACAAAACCTCCTGGCTAAACAAAAAGTATGTTAAAATATATGGATGAATGTAAAGAACTAAATTACAGGGTGTTTCAAAAACAGAGACCAAATTTCAAGGGGTAAGAGTTTCGAATTGGGTCCATCTTTTTGAAACACCCCGTGATTTTAAATAAAGTTATTCAGAGAAATAAATGCTTCTTCATAAGATTTGTCTGATAATTTGTGGCAGTAAGTGTCTTGTTTCCCTAGCAGCTCCAAACATAAGAACAAGATCCCAGTCTCAATATCAACCAATAGATTTATTTCTGGCCATCAGATCAAGGATGTGTTAGGGTAAAGATCAATCCCCTCTGATGGATGTTGCAATACTTGTAGTGCAAATTCAAGCAATGGGCTTGCCTGTAGACTAAACAGCTCAAAAACAACCATTATCCTCAGCCTTACTCTTCAATATAAAGGCTCATGATAATTCCATTGTAATTTCAATGATGATAGTTTGGGAAAAAAAAAATCCTTTTCATATGCTGAATATTTTTGCATACATTTTCAAGGCTTTTAGAATTTTTGCAAGGTTACCTCTAGGTCTATGAACATTTTGCAAAACAACATTTTAATGCAGAAAAAAAGGTGTTGTAGTATACAGAATACAAGCGACATAATCACAATTATTAGTTTTTTTAATAACTTTTTTGTATCTTAGCCAAAGAAAGAATTACTCCTTTATAACATGTTTTCACATATATTGGCCATCAAATTTTGTTTTTTCTCTGTACTTTTATATCATAAGGATTAGGCAGTGTCATGCAACAATAAAAAAAATTAAAAGTAGACTCTAGTATAACTTCAATTCAACAAGCTATCCTAACTCAAAATTTTATTCACTGTCATAAACTTAGCAACAAAACAAAGAGATGCCAATTCCACTTTCCATATTCCTCATACCTTTGAAGCTACAGACAGAAAGTTCCCTGTGACAGAAATATTTATGATCCAGTTTCACCCATTCAGTTACATAGAATCTCTCTTAATCTTCTATTTTTTTTTTCCAGCTATCCTAGCCTTTTGTGTCCTCTTTCCTGACAGAGTTCAGTTTTGGTATTATTTTCTTGTCCTCTGAGGTTTTAAAGACCATCTCAGTTTCATTGAACTAATATATACACTATTCTCTAGAGCACTTCATGCTCAAGTCCAAACTTTTCTTCTTTTTTTGGTTTCCATGAGTCAATATCACTTCTAGAGCTCCAACTTTTAACGTATTGCAAATGGTCATAATTGCAATGCAGGGAAAAATACAGAGGCTTTAATATGCCTCTGAACACTTTCCGTATATTCAAAATTAACTGGGTATCTGACATGTCAAAAAATTGCCAGCTGAATTTTAAATGTCAAGATTTTCTTAGATAATAACATTGCATTTTGAATGCCTTCATTTGAGGGACATAAGCATCCTATGAACATTAATGAATTTATTGTCTCAGTAGTCCTGTGAGTTAGTTAGTATGCATTAGAACCACTTTTACACTAGGGTAAAGTAAAACATTAAATACTCCAGTGTTATATGAATATAGCTCCACTAGCCATAATGATCCTTTTTCCCAATTTACAACCATCACAAACTAAAACAAGTCAGGCACCACTCCTTAGCCAAAATCAAACAGGAAAGCTTGTGTCTGAGAAAGCATTTAGTTACGTATCCAAATAAATATTTAGTCAGAATCTCTGCATCTAAATTCAAGAGATCAATCAAAGAAAGCCCTGAGGCATCATAAACTAAGCTCCCGTATTGCCCAGTGAGGTTGCTGATGACACCAAATATATGTTCTCAAAGGCACTAGGTGGCCTAAGTTGGGAATCTGGATTGTTCTTTATCTCCTGCTGTATGAGCAGCCTAACATGATACAACCCAGGCTGTGGACAACAGTACCACCTCTTTCTCTTACACCATTAACAGCAAACAGTTACTTAAAAGAACTTTTGCACACACCGATTATTCAAGAGAAGATTTTAGGGTCAAAAATCAATAGCAGTATCAACCCATAACCCATAACCTGGGTGCCTAAATTCCAGGAACAGGGAGGGAAAGGGAACTCAGACAGATTTCTACTCATTGTTTCCTTTTGGCTCTCTGTAGGACCCTGTTTTGCTGTTGTGGTTGTCTGAAGAAAGTAAAGATATGAGTATGAAGGAAAATCTTTGTCAGTTAAACTTTCTGTAAATCAAAAGTAACTAAAGCAGTCCTTTGTCTGTCTGAAGCAGCTCTAGCCCACACCTCCTCTTTCCTAATTGCTGTAGCCAACCTGTGCAATGCAAAGGGGAGTCGGAACAGGAGGAAGAAGCAACCTCGTTTTGTTGTCCAAGGGTAGGACAGTGACTTGGAGATAGGAGCTGGGTTTGAATTCCAGGCTTAGCTCTCAGGGTTATTTCACAGAATTACAGAATGGTTGAGGTTGGAAGAGACCACTGGAGACCACCTGGTCCAACACCCCTGCTCAGGCAGGGCCACCTGGAGCCAGTAAACCAGGACTATGTCCAGATGGCTTCAGAATAGCTCCAGTGATCTGCCAGTGCTCAGTCACCTTCACATTAAAAAAGTGTTTCCTGATGTTTAAAGGGAACCTCCTGTGTTTCAGCTCATGCCCAACTCTTGTCCTGTCACTGAGCACCACTGAAAAGAACTTGGCTCCATTCTCTATGTACTCTTCCTTCAGGTATTTATACACATTGATAAGATCCTCCCTGAGCCTTTTCTTCTTCAGATTCAACAGCAGCAGCTCTCCCAGCCTTTTCACAGAGATGTTCCAGCCTCTTCATCATCTTAGTGGCCTTTTGTTGGACCCTCACCAGTATGTCCATGTCAGTTTTGTACTGGAGAGCCCAGAATTGGACGCAGTACTCCAGATGTGGCCTCACCAGGGCTGAGGAGAAAGGAAGGATCACCTCCCTCATCCCGCTGGCAGCCCAAGACATCATTAACCTTCTTGGCCACAAGGGCACATTGCTGGTTCATGATCAGTTTGGTGTCCACCAGGACCCCCAGATGCTTTTCTGCCAAGCTGCTTTCCAGCTCGGTGGTCCCCAGAATATACTGGTCTGCAGGGTGGTTCCTTTCCATGTGCAGAACTTTCACCTTGTTTAATTTAATGAGATTCCTGTCAGCCCATTTGTCCAATCTATTGAGGTCCCTCCAGATGGCAGCATGACATAGTTGCACTTCAGTCAGTTGAACCTGAGAACTCTTAAATAGAAGGACATATGTTTAGATGGTCTGTTGAACTGGAACTCTCAACAGCCTTGTAAAAAGGTGCACAACACAGTTGTGTTAGAATGTGTCCTCGTTTATACACAGTACAGCATTTTCATACCTGTTTTGCATGGGTCTCATGATTAAATAAAGCACAAA
This sequence comes from Pampusana beccarii, assembly GCA_013399365.1. Taxonomy (NCBI): domain Eukaryota; kingdom Metazoa; phylum Chordata; class Aves; order Columbiformes; family Columbidae; genus Pampusana; species Pampusana beccarii. The sequence continues at coordinate 63,868 of VWYH01006006.1, forward strand.
GCAATAACAAATCCTTTTTTTTGTTTTTGAACTTGTGATCTAGAGATGATAAATGGTAGCTCATTAATCAGGCTGAGCTATTTATTTCACTCAATTCTAAGACTTATGTTCTAATGAATCCTTTACAAGAAAAACACATACTGGTTATGTTATAGCTGTACGTGCTTGAGAGGGTATTTGTGCTTTGTTGTTGCTTTTTAATCATCTTTAAATTCACTGCTTCTTGTAATGGACACTTGTGTATTTATAACAATGTTCTGTTTACCCCTTAGATTATTCATGCCTGAGTGGTTAGCCTACTGCAGAAAAAGGTTTAATGAGTTTCAAGGGGATAGCACTGTAAAAACAGGAAAAACATAAAACAAGTGCCTGAATACTAATGTAAGCCTCTGGCTAAAACATATTGTCCAAGCCTACGATAACAGACATTCCTCTGATGATGTACCTCATTTTTTAATAGGATACCCTTATTCCTAATTGTACAGTATCTCCATACCTAACACCTTGCTAAATAAGCCACATTGTAGCTAAGCATTTTAACAAAGCACACACTAAAACTGAGATGGTTGCCCCACACCTGAATCTTTCACATGTTAGAGATCCATTTATTAGCAGGATGTTCTATTTCACCTTTTGACTTTCAGAAAATTCAGCTGGTTTGTCATGGTGACTTCTATTGACAATGGACAACTGCCACAATGAAATCAAATATTGCCATATTCATGTTTCAGTTAGATGCACAATCCCATAATTTGTTTGCTTCAATTGTTTTTACTCAGGAAAACGCAGATTTCACTTAGCTACTTATTTTGATAAAATATGTTCACTGTTTCTCCCCATGCTAAATTTATGATTAATCTTCACAACATTTTATCTAATTGTGTTTTCACAGACCTAAATAACCTTTCTGCTAAAAAATGCAAAATCAGAATGTCCAATTTGCCGCAAAACTATAATCTACATATTGACATCAGTGGTTCATATTTCATATTTAATTCTGCCTCTCACTCACCTATGAGGATTTTGAGATTTCTTCAAGCTTTTTCTCTATTTCTGCTCTCCTCTAGGATTCCTGAAGTCTTCTCTGATCTCGGTAGTGCCACAAAGTATCCTGCAATTGGCTTCTAAAGTATGTTAAATACGCTACCACAGCAAACTCTTCTGATCCTGCATTATTGAAGGCTCAAAAGAATTTTTTTTCACTTCCTCCATCATTAATCTGGCCTCTCATTCTGCTGTCTTTGAAATGTAAAGTTTATCTCTCTACTGACTATTAGACAAATAGCTTCACAGTGCGTGCTGTATCTTCAGCTGTTCTTAAACTCACTTCAGTTTCTCTTGTTTCCTTTTGAGATACAATTTTGCAAAAGAACAAAAATTAACAGAATGAAATCACCTATACAATATTCTCATCCACCATCTGTTGATGTCATTGCCTACCTCTTCCTGTTTCCAAAGGTTCCTTGTCTCATGCACTAGCCCTTCAGTAAAACACCTTGAGATTGAGCCCACCCTGTCCCTTGTCCTGGGTTACTGAATTCTTCATCCTCCCTTGCACAGCAGAGGCTGGCATTGCACATCTGAGGAAACAATGCCATGGAAAGCAGGAAGAAAGAAAGGAAGTTTTGGCTGTCATTTGCATCTGATAGGAGATCTATTGCTCTACTTTTCACCACATCTTTTCTGATTAACAATAAGGCTTTGTATATTTATACACCTAGAGGCTGCAGGGAAAGGCCTTTACTCCACATAGTCATCATACTGATCCCACAAAAATAACTCACATTAATGAACATAAAGAAAATCAGTTTGAGTAATGACATATGTGTCATATAATCTGTCACCTCCCATCTAAGTAGATCTGGAAAGGCTCACATTGCTCTATGGATAAGGGTATCACAGAGACACCATAGCCAAAGATTAGCAATGGGAAAACACAACCTTGAGGGTCCCATCCACCAGCCCATTTGTCAGGTAGTTTACAGGCTGAATTTGTACAGCATTTGTACAGTGATCTATTCATGGTTTCCCCCAGAAAAGTTAAGATCTCTGTGAAAAGATGTTTTCAGAACAGAATGCCAGTTTTCTGGTTGTGGACAAAAGCTGACGGTGGGGCTACTACTTCCATCTATTGCCACTTCAGGATTGCTATACATGGCCACACAAAATGAATCCAGGGCCATAGAATACATGAGCTGAATTACCGTCATGAAACTGCTAGCAAGCTAACAGCTATCCACAGAGGAATGTAATGCATCTACAATGCTTTTGAATTTTTTGTACTTCCCCTCCACCCAGACCCAGATGAATGACTTTTGAAGGAGTTCCTGCATTGTGCATGGGGAGATTGCAAAAAGATTTTTATCCCCAGGGCCCCTTACCATTGTTGGAAGTGGTTATGAAAAGAACTGTGTGAGGTCTGCTCCTGAAAAGGGGTTTTTATTACCGGATTTATATCTAATAACTCTGTCATGGATTCCTACACTGCGGTAAGCCTTTGGAGAACTCCAGAAGAAGACATGGCACTACCAGTAGTATAACAAACAGACAATTAATAGGACTCGAGAGACCAATGTTTACCCCTGAGCTGCTAGCAAGTCATTTAAACTCTGTGCTTTAGCCTCTTCCTCTATTAAATGCAGTCTTGACAGTTATCTCCCCTGGAAGTATTTTCAGGTCAATTGGTAATATCTGATTTATTAACCATTGCTTCTGTGCAGCAGCATGGCAATCGCTGTACTCTCTGTCTACAGGTTTCCACATCATGAGTTTCTTTGCGAGTTCCCCCAGTTGCTGTGGGCCACTGATATCAAGACTATTTGAATAAGTTCATACTGGATGCTTGTCCTTCTACCTTCATGCCGGGTTTAGATAAATGGCATTTTCTGATATACACCTTTCCTCCTCCTTCCACATTAATCACAACAATGCAGCCAAACTTGGGGATACTTGTAATGACAAATGACTTCTCAGTTGTCATTTTAACTGGCTTTTGCTTCTGCCTACCTTTAATGCAAACAACAAAAAATCTAAGTCAAGAAGATTCAATCAGAAGCTAGATGGCAGATCCATCACTTTCCTCAGAACTAGCTGTATTAAATAACAGGAAAGGAAAAATAGTCATAATACGGTGTCACAAGAGCACAGCCTTCTTTTTGCACAGTCCAGGAAAACTTCTACATGAAGCTTCATTCAAAATTCTTTTCCATTTCTCATCTAGGAATCGGGAAGTTCTAACAGATATTAAATGCATATTTCTAAGTCACACAATAAATAATAAACATAACCTATAATCACAAGTGTTTTAATTGTACAGGCAACCAGCCATAAGATGTGTGCAGAGCTATACATATAAATATCCCAGTGATGAATTTTTACTATAGTTTCTAGGACAACCTCTCTTGGGTAATAGATTGTGTATTTAAATTAGCACACAGGGCACAATGGGAATGGTTACATAGAAGGAAAAAGTTGGCGCTGAGAGCCTTAATGGCCAAAATAGACATTTTTTAAGAAATCTTACTTTGGATTCACTTTAACCTGGTCTCAAGCATTAAATGGCTATTAAGAGCTGAAATGCATTAAGTGCACCTTGAAGCATTACCACTTGCTTTATCATCATCTGAAGGGAATTCCACTGGCCTGCCCAAGGCCTGGCCTGTCATGTGAAATTCCAGAAATTGTTTGTTACAGAATACGCCTTGCTGATTTTCTCTTTGGACATTTAACAGAAGTTTTGAACTTCAGACTGTGGCTTTGCATAAAATCTTAAAATAAGGTGTTGAAAGGTTTTGTGGCACCAGCCTTCTTCCTCTCTCTAACAGAACAGAAGTGCTGCCCAAGGCCATGAACCACGGCTAAATGCACCACTGGCCAACTGGTGCTCGGTCACTGCTCAAATGTCCAACATGAAAAGGCACACTGCCAAAATTATCTAAGGACTTGAATGTACTGAATTGTTTTCCGATTGCTTGAGAAATACTTTTCTGGTTGACAAACAACACAGCTGTTAATTTTACAGTGTGCATTTTGTGTTGGTTTTATAACATGAATTACAACGCTAGTAAATGAAAGTCTTGTTTCAGTGCAGTACTTTAAAAGGGGAATGACAACAAAAGGCAATTTCTTCCTGCAATATTATCCTCTTGCTTACTAATACTAAGCCGGTTTTGTATCAACCAGAATTCTTTGCAGGAGCAGAGACTTTGATAGCTTCCCTAGTGTTGATAATGGTGCAAGAAACAAGAGATACGTTTATGCCTACTGGTTCTGATAGAAGAGCAGAAGAAAGTGGAAAAGAGCAAGAAAGAGAAATTTTTCTCACAACTCAGGCAGCTAAAGCTCAAGAAGTCAGTAATTAAGAGAACAGATAATTGAATATATTGAGTTGGACTGATAGAGAGAAACTTAGTGAATCTTGTGCAGACACGAACAAGAGGCAATCAGAGGTAGCACATCTGACCCCCCTTTCCTAAGAGCAAAGAGAAGAAATTAACCACTTATTTAGTCGCCCTTCAGCACGTACCACAAAAATCTGTCCTACCACAATGAAAATTAGCACAATCAGAAATAGATTTTTTTTTTATGAAACACATTTTCAAGTAGAACGACAAACTTCAAAAACTCTTTGTAGAAATGACTTTTTGTTGCAATCTATGATTTTAGTATCTCTAGGCTGATGCAGTTTGATTCCTATTTGTCATGGAAATGCTTAACTGCCAAATTGAATGTTATATTAAGATAGCTTTATAGCAAATCATGGCAATTATTTCAGTCACATTAAATCATCTGCTGCTGTTTTTTCTTCTCCATGACATTTTTATAGACTATCTTTCAAACATTTATTATCCTACAAAAAAGCCCTGATGAAGTGATATGGCCAGGAGAATATTTATGTAATCAGGCTTGGTTTTGGCTAGTATCTGCAAGATTTCATTTAACCCAAACACAAGAAATACAAAGCCTGCCCATCTACAAAATGTAATCTCTTCTTCTACTTTGGACTTTTCCTTTCCTATTTGAAATAGAAAACTGTCACATACTTTATACTAGTATTATGTATACCAAATCAATACAAGTACAATCAGCATTCTCCTTATGAAAAAATGAAGTTATCACGAAGACCAGGCATTATTTAAGATTTTCATTTAAAAACAGCATAAATCCTAACTTTGAAATGAGATGTGTCAACAAATCATACATCTTTAATTAGATTTTGATTTATTTGCATTTAAAAGGAATAAAAACTTTTCAGATACTGTTCTTGCCATTTGGAATTCTTGAAGTGTTTCTAAGGATCGAGTGACCTGCTGCTTTGATATTGCTGCTACTCATTCACAGAACTATCAAAACTCAAGCCTTAAAACTTTACTTCTTTTTCTGTAAAACTAACAGTATAATCACAAAAAAAGTATTGCAATTTTAAGTTAGTGCAGCAGGGTTTTTTTAATATAATACAGCATTAAAGAGGAAAACAAATAAAAAATTAAAAACAGTCTTGACTTATTTCTAAATTATACTCCGCTATCTAGAAAGACTTACAAGAAAAGCAGTATAGAAATTGTTTGAGAACGCTTTCTCAAATCGTTAAAGAAAAGTCAAAGTAAGCCATCTTCATAATACTGTACTTAATTTTTATTCAGTTGAATAAATTCCTATTTGTTTTCTTCCTCTGTTTTTCTAATTCTTGTGTATTACATTCTGTTGGTGACTTCTTTGTCCTAATTATAAACTACCATGCTGCACTCTCTCCACGTTTGTTTTACAGAGATTAGTGTCTGAAAAGTTTTATTTAAGGTCTTCAGAAAAACAGTAAGAGGACCTATTTGGGTTAGTCATTTTCTAGTTATTTGTGCTCTTTGCCTTATTTTATGAATACAGCATATCATAAACATTTGGCAGGTTCCAAAGAGACTTTCTACAAATGTTTTCAAAATAGCGATGCAGTAGTTCATGCCTTCTGGTTTGCTTGGCATGCCTGAAAACTCATCAGCAAACCTGACCCTCTTGATTTTTGTTAGTCTTATTTTCAACTTTGCTAACAATTCCATTGTTCTGAAATGTAGGTGGATTGTTCTGGGTTTTTGTTGTTTTGGTTTGGCTGGGTTTTTTTGACAAAACATTAGATTGTCTTGCTATGGAAAAATCTACTAAGATAGAAACACAGAGCCCAGAAGTGCGTATATAATGACTGAATCCCTCTGTTAAGGATGCAATTACTGGAACTCAGACAATTCAAACATATTTTTCTTCATTCAAAACTAACCTCATTTAATGTTCTTCTTCACTCATTTTATTTAATTTGCTGAAGTGGAAGCTGTTTTAAAATGTATTTTAATATTAAATATATATTTTTCCTTCCCATCACAGGCATTTCCTGAGAATTAGGGTCGGACAGGAAAGACTTGATTGATTAAAGTGTCTCAGTGTCCCTCCCAGGAACTGTGGATGTAACACTCTACAGAATACAGGAGTGTTGATGGAGTTTACATATTGCGGTACACTAGATTTTCCCTTTTGCTCCCTGCTACATACAATGCTACAGTCCAGAGCCTTGGGGGACAGAAGTCTTGAGCATGGAAGTATGTTGACAACCAAGACCTCTGGAAGTTATCCCATCCCTTCATCACAAAGACAACTGAGTGTGCCTGGACCCGAGATGTGGCTTCTTAGGCTGCTTTGCAGAACATCCAGCAACACTGGCTTCAGGATTTCTCCCTGTGCCCTGCTCCTCTTCTCCATAGCCGATAGGCTTTCCCTCATATCCTACCTACAACTTCTTTATGGCAAGCTGAGCTCATCATTGTGCACTGTGCTAGCAGACATACAGAACGTATGACTGCAATCTTCACTGGAACAACTTTCCACGTATTTGGAGACAGCCCTTATATCCTCTCACAGGATTCTAGTTTCAAGTCCAGCTCTTTCAACCTGCTTTCACGTTTTATAATGCTTTTATTCTTCTTGCCCTGTTTTGAACTCTCTTCAGTTTGTCTACGTGTCTAAAATAGTTACAGCATTTCAGATGAGCAGGTGAGGATGACTTCCTTCTATCAAGCAGAGCAAAATATTGATCATCCATGTCTTTTTTCCCCCCTTCTTTGCATCAATATCATACAGTAATTGATAATCTGATTCTTTTGTATAGTACTTGGTCAATTATTTTCCATTCTCTGTTTGAAAGTAGGATTTTGTTTTAGACAAGTCATACTTTACAAATGTGAGTGTTCTACACTGGGCTTGGGGCCTGGGGAGAGAGAGAGATGCTGAAGGGCTTTTTGGGGGAATCTCAGTAAAGAAGGCCAAACAAAAATGGCATAATAACAGCTGTTTTAATAAGATAGAATAAAAAGAGGAGTATAGATAGATAGTAAATTTTTCATCCTGTCAGATGCTGGAAAGCACTTTTCATGCAGCATCAGGCTGACTGCAGATACATTGCTGCCTGGCACACTGTGCAGAACCCATCTGTGGAGAGGTTCCTCCTCCCTTCCACGCCACAGTGCCCTTTATCATGTGTAACAATCAAAGCCATGCGTCTTCTCCTGACAGGCTGGACTGTTACCTCTGTCATAACGTCTGCTAGCACGCAACAGAAGCCAGCACGGAGCAGTCCAGCAGATTCCATGATAACACACAGGCTGCTCCAGCTTTAAACCCAAAGCCCAACAGAGCAGACATGGCCTGGTCAAGATCACTAAGTCCTCAAACACAATGTCTTCTGCAAGCCCCCCAGTATAATGAAGGACACTTGGTTTTGCATTGCTGATTTCAAACTAGTTCTCTAGTTTTATCAAAATAATACTCTATGTGAGCACTCAAACCTGCTTTTCAGAAGCTGCCATGGCCTCCCATTCATAACACTCTCATTCATTCTCTGAGGTGGGCAAGCATAACAGACCTCTTGAAGCATCTCCTATGAAAGAGCTCAGCATCACCTTTGTCCACAGTGCTTTTATTTCATCAAACACATACGTGGGATGGTCTTCCCTGCCTGTAGAGAAAAATGAGAAAATCCGCTTTCTTATTCATCACTTTTGCCCAGTATTTTTACTGGGATAAAGGATTCAGAAATGTGTTCATTTTTTTTCCTTTTGCTTTGTAGTGATGAAAAGAAATCAAAATAAGTACTCAGCTGGACTAAGAAAGAATTCACTTACTCAACATCTAGAGCTCCATTAAGTTTCTGTCCTTTCAGAGGTCTAGAGATCCAGGTAAAATAATCAGCTGTCCTGGTGATAGAATTTCAAATCTTAATCTTGTTTTTAAAGTGTAGAATATGGGTTCCCTGCTTAGTTTAGCACTTAGACATTGTCAGGTACTGCAATAAACAAATACATAAGAAATCAAATCTCTGCAATTTTGCAGAATACAAGGACTATCTTTATGTCAATCAGAGGAAATGTGGGTTTGTCCAGCAAATTCTTTATTACTACTGAGAGGATAAGGATTACAGAAACAGGCTCAAAATTTGTTCTTATTGGATATAGATTTGTGTTTAGCCATTGAACTTCTGCTGTTGAAAAAGATGTCAGAAAACTTACACAAACAGAAAATCGAAAAGTAGCATGTATGATTCTTCAATCGATTGCAAAGTGAAGTAAGGAACTGAATTACTTTTTTTTTTTTTTTTTTTACTTTGTTGTTGTTGTTATTGCTTGAATCTAGTGGCAATGGTCCTGCAGCTTACACCTCTATATGTGTTTACTAGAATCAGGAAAAAAGGTCAGCAGGTATTGTACTAGCATGTATAAAAATACATAGAAAATACTAAAGAAAGTACAAATAATGAAATGGCTAGATAAATTAAAACGTACACCTTCACCTGCAATGTCAGCAGCAAAGGACATTAGAAATAAATGCAGAGTGCCATATGATGCAATTCTAAAAAGATGTGAATTGTATAATTCAAAGAGAAAGAAAAGAAAGAATATTGTTAGACGTATAGAAGAGAATGGATAGTGTAAGTAGGTTACTTAGCTGTTCCTATGTACACTCTCAGAACATAAAAGTAGGTAATAGGTGTTGAAAATGAAAGAAAACACCTATCTCGTTAAGGTTCCATTTCATTCTCACTCCTTCATAAGAACAATATTTCCAGAATGGAAAAAGTACTGTGACACATCTTTTTTTTTTTTTCACATGCTCTTTCAAGTCCATTTTTTTGATGCTTTGTCTCATTTCTGCCCATCCACACACCTACAGATCACCATTAGCTGCATGACTACAATGAAAGATTCAGCAGCAAAGGGCTGCCCACTGCACCTGATCTGACAGCTCTTTCTGTGGCAAGCAACAGGAACAGCACAAGGACCCTTTCATCCAGTTCTGTAGAGCAGCATGATAAAATTATAGCTGGCCTGAGGACCAGATATTTCACTGTTCACCCTGCTTCATGTACTTCTCAACCATAATGCTCCTCACGTGGACACCTCCAGTTTTCTTAAGGAATTTTAAAAAAGGAACCCAAAAAGAAAGCTAATTTTTGTATTTTCAACAGTGTGTCATACAGTTGTCGTATTCACAGTGTGACAGTGCATTGGTCTCCGCAGGTAGCACCTGTTGAAGACTATAAGGGTTTTTTTATTTTGGGACAATATTTTTCTATAAGCAGTCTTGACTCAAAAATAACTGAGCTGCTTCAATGCAGACTGACAAGATTCTTCCCTGCTTAGAAAACAGAAATAGAAAATTACAACCTAAGAGCTAATGAGTGACAAAATCATTATCTGAAATCAGGTTTTAAAGCAAAAAACATTTTGCAACCTCAGTATCACTATTGCCCACGCAGGAATACAAGTTATTAAAACCAAAAGCATAAGGGAGCAAAGCAGGACAAGCAAGATAGGTTGTTTTGAACCTGTCTGTAACAGCACCAACGAGAGTATTGCTTATAGATTTCTCAGCTGGAAAAAGAGAAAATGGAATTGTAACATAGATTTTCTCCCTCTAAACCTATTCATGTTTCATGGTGGAGTTTTTCCATGAAAAGCTTTAGCTTTATTTGAGCATATAGATATCAAATACAGGGTGAATGAAAGCCAATGTTTAGACCAGAGCAGCTGCACAGACTTGCTAACGGGCTTTGGTGGCTAACATAGGGTATGGTCTGAAATAGGAGTCTAATTTATTTGCTGTTATCACTGTTCTGGGGGATTTATGCAAAAGTGACAGACTCATGCCGACTGAGTACTTTTCATAATAAAATTCAAGCACAGGCTAGTATCTTTCAATCAAAAGTACAGTAAGTTGAGTTACTTAATTTTGCTGTTTCTATATTGTCAGTTTACCTTACTAGTACTCAAACACCTGAATCTCTTAAATATTTTTGCAGTGCTAAGATAACCTTTAAGTAATTCTGGCATCGTACTAGAAGACTACCAGGAAGGCAAATTTCTGCCAAGCAAGCAAACAAGAAAGTACTGAAATAATTTCAAATGCCACAATACACATTAAAAAGAATTTCAGTCCTTTCACAGAAGTCAATATGATATAGTAATGATATAGGAGTGTTGAAGAGGGACTGACTAAAGTACATTTGCTTTGAAATTAAAAGAAAATGAAACCATTGCTCCCTAAAGATTAGTATTCCACATCAGGCACCTAGAACTAACATTAAATCATCTTTTAAAGTACTCAAGCCCTGCCACGCAGATGTAAAACTGCAAGATTTTATAACTCAGTCAAGACCTTTCTGTTCTCTTACTGAAACAAGAAAGGAAAATGTAAGTGTGTAGGTGATGCGAAGATGAAAAGAAAGGTTCAAGGAGGCCACTGGGCAAAGTGCATACTAGTTCCTAAAATTTCCATTACTTTTTTTTTTTCTTATAGCTTGCAGAGTATACTCGTGGAAAGACTCTCATCAAGCCGCATTGTGCCTGTTCCTTAGCCTGCATATGTAAGAGGCACATTTTAAGCAGTGCCCATTGAGGGCAACAAGGCTTACCTTTCTCCAGCTGTTCAGGGAACATTTTCAATCTGGGCTACAGTTATGAGGTCAGTCGAGATAGGAAGTATATTGATGATGAACAAAAAGTCATATTCCTTGATAATGTATTAAAGGGAGAAGTTGTGGGGCCTCTGTCGTTCTCCTGGAACACTAGAAAGTAGAGCTGCTTTCCTGCTGCACTTCAGTTTGGCTGCAGACCAGTATGCCCAGTATGACTTGGGTGGCCTAGGGTCTTATGAGCGTCTCTCCACCTAGCATTACCATTATAAAAAGGCCATTACAGCCCTCTAATCAGGAAGATTAGGCTGCTGTAAGTCGAAGCACATGTTATTCCTTTTGCCTGTGTGTTTTATTTTTTGTTTTCCTTTGGCTGCTGATCAAGGCTGCCATTTTCCTACTACAATCACCCAACTTGAGTGCACAACACGACAGTTCACACAATCCTCACGACAGACCATAACCCTCTCTTCCTGATCTCACAGGTTAACAAAGACATTCTGCATGAACGATTACAGTGTCAAAAGGAGCTAGCTAACACACAGCTAACCTGTGTGTAACTACCATCTCCATGCAATTTTTTTTCCTAGTTTTTCCTTTAGAAGCAAAACAAGCCACTCACCACAGATAAAAAACTTGACCACCCAGAATTCGAAGGGGCTGAGTGTCAAAGCAACACTTTTGGTGAACTCTTGCTCCCTATCAACCTCTTTTATAGTTTACACTTGAAATTTCCAGCTCAAGATTCTCAGTTGAATTGTTTCAGCTTTTCAACTGAAAAGCCACCCCCTCATAAGTAAAACTGACTATTACAAAAATAAAATCTTGACAGGAAACTAATGAAATTCATAACTTGAGAGCAAAACTAGCACTTTATTTTCAGGAGTAGCTTTTTTTGTTTACTACTTTACTCTTTCTCCACTAAATAAAGATTAATTTTTGTGTTTATCTATACAAGTGCTTCATTCTCTCTTTCCTGGAATCTACAAAGTTATCCTTGGATTTGTGATGACAGCGAGTGCTTTTCAACAGAATTGTATTTTTCCATATGATTTAACAGTTGCATAGAACATAATGAAGCAGGCAGGAATCTGTATGTATTCAATTAACACTACCAATCTGTCAGTCCTATGGCATTCACCTTTAATTGTGTTCGTTATATAGCTTGATTGTGTTTGATATTGTTAGGTTGCTAAACTTAGTATGTGCCATAAATAGTGTTGCCCACGGCACAGGTCTCCTGTTCAGTATTCAGGTCTCCTTGCAGTACTCAGGTCAGCAGATTTGCAGTTGTTCTGTACCATAAATTAAAAAAAGACATTAAAAACTAACCTTTCTAGTTAAAAAAAAAAAAGCTGGCCAGACATAGCATGATAGTTGTGTCCCGTAATAAATGATCCATACCAAGCAACTGATAATGTGTACAAAACGTCTTGCTATGTTAAATCTTTTTTTGCGGTTAAAAAAATGCAATAAGAAAAAACGAAGGCAGGATTTATTTCAAACCCTGTTAATGATATTTGCAAAGAGCATTTATGAGTCAGAATGGAAACTTTGCTCCATGGTGACAAATGCTTTCAAGCTTTGCTAATCAAAAGATTGAAATGCAGCCTTTGGGATCAGGCTGAGCCTTTTATTCAGAAGTGGAGAAAATTTAGTTGAGTTACCTGACCAGTCTTAGAATCTTTCTTCCAAAATACCGTTAGTTTTTACACTTTGTGGTGCCAGTAGAATGAAATCTCAGCACAATGCAAGACAGATTAGACATGTAAATGCCTGTTAATAACAAAGACAGGTAGGTGGGTCTCTTTTTCACAGTTCAGGAAAATTACCATGGTTTCCAAGGGCCTTATGGACTTCAGAAGCCTGTTGCTGAATATACTATAATCTAGTTATTCAAAGGTTAGATGACAAATCAGTGAGACAGTTGGCTGCATGAAGAATATTTTTTTCAAATGCATGTCTTCTAATGCAATGATTTTACTATAATCTTCTAATATAATTTCTTGGTTTGCCTTGTTTAGAAAGTTAAAAAACATCAGACATCTTTCTTCTTACTTGTTCTGTCATGTAATCACATATAAAAGTCCTTCAAAACATTCAAGTGTACGTATTAAATTACACTGCATAAATAATTACTGGCAAAAATAAGAAGGTGCTTTGGTACTTCCAGGTCTCAGGAAAAGTATTTCTAAATTTCTTTTCAATTATTGTACTGGATACGCCAACAACAATTATTTTAATAAAACAAACTGTGTGGTATATTCACCTGTTACACGTAACTCTGTGCATATATTTCTCTGTCTATATTTTATATGGGAAAGAGATATTCAGAAGACCCCAGTTATCCTGAATTTAGTATCATTTTATGCAGAGTCTCAGCTTGCTCTATGTTACCATAGGGTGTAAGTCTTTGTTGAATAATTCAACACTATACATTCCACTGTTGGAACTTTCATTTATGCTGCTATTAGGTTCTCATGTGACAGATAGCTATGGTCCTTGTAACTCTCTTCTTATCTGGAGAAGTAATTTTATTTTCTTACCCAGTGCTCATGCCAACCATGCATATTGTTTCCCTTGTCTCTCCTTCTGTAAAGATATTTTTCCTGACATTTACCTCTTGGATTTCTTAATTTTAGAGAAGATTCATGCCGGTGACTACTCAAATCATCCTCAGGTATATACATTCTCCAGCAGCTGTTTCTATTTAGCCATGCTTCTTGAACTTCAAGGAATGATCTATTAGAGACTCGTAAGATCTTTTTTTCTGCTGATCCATAAAATCATGTACTTATTTGAGTTTGAATATCTTCTCTTTGCATAGCCCAGCAGAGGTCTCTTAGTAATTCTTGAACACAACTTTAAAAGGGTTGCAAGATTAACATGTAAACAAACAAGTGCAATAATATATGTCTTGTATACAAAGAAAGCTCAACCCTTTCCACAAGAAACCACCGAAGGAAGCCCTGTTGAGTGTTACACAATTCTCAGGAAGTAAGTAATCTGTGGGAAAA
>VWYH01006006.1:77834-234165 GCA_013399365.1 Pampusana beccarii
AAAAACAATACAAAAAAAAAAAAAAAAATGGGAAAAAAAAAAAAAAAAAGAGGACTCTTTTCCTTGAGGACTGCTGCCAGTCATCTATAATTTAATAAGTGCCCAGGCAAATGGTCATGATATGCACTTAAATGTAACCATCCTCAAATGATGAATCAGAGTTCTGATAACCTCCTGCCATCTACAAACACTCAAGTTGACAGGTATCTTCAGAACTCTCAATTATGCTTTCCTGATTTTTATCACATTTAGATCACAAGATAAAAACTTTATAAGTGATGTGTCAGTAAATATAACAATAGGTAAACCTGGAATTTTATATATTTCAGATTACATCTATCAGTATTTTATATTTAAATACAAATAGTATCAGTCTGTCTGTGGTGAACTGATGTTATTTATTACATCTGTTCTATATAAGATAAATGTTTGTTGGAATGAAAAATGTGGATATATTCAAGACAAAATCTTACTAGAAATTTGTTCATATTGATTTCAGGGCCATACAAACATACATAGGATTCATCTTCTTATCAGAAAATTCCCTGTTATCAGAAGGTTTTCTTCAGATGTTTGCTACTTTTCTTCAATTATACTAATAAAATAACTTCAAAAACTACTCAGTTTTAATATTATAATAAATTCTGCCAGGAAATGATCAGGCAGGATCTGAATGTTAAGCAGAGGCAGCACACAGAGTTTTTTATATTACAAGTTCCTTTACTTTTAAAAATAAAATACTTTGGTAATGGAATAGTTCAACGAAGCATTCATCTGAGATACCCAAGATTAAAAATACCACAATAATTAGTACAACTATTTGTCATGAGGAAATAATATAAATAGGACAAATAAGGAGAAGACATTTCGCTCTCTCATAGCAAGAACTGAACTGTCAATCAGGACTTCGGGGGACCTACACTCCATGAATACAGAAGATGTAAAGCTATAATGCCAAACTTCTATTTCCAGAATTGACAATAAAAAGAAAAACAGTAATATTGGTACTAAAAGTAAGTCATACTAAAAGCTGAGGAAAACTTATCAAGCAGCAAAAACTAAATAGCTCAATATTAACAAATTTTTAAATCTAGTAAATAGATATATAAACGAAAAAAAACACATTTGAAAGTAAATTAGAATCAATTCCAGTCTTTTGTTCTTTGCAATTTGAGAAAGAGTGCATTAGCCTGTACAACCACAATAAGCATATTGCCAAGTCCACCTCTAAACCATGTCCCTAAGCACCACATCTACATGTCTTTCAAATACCTTCAGGGATGATGACTCAGCCACTTTACTGCGCAGCATGCTTCAGTGCTTGATAACCCTTCCAGTGAATAATTTTTTTCCTAATATCCAATGAAGCTCTCTTTGGAGAAGAGGAGACTGAGGGGAGACCTCATCGCAGCCTACAGTTTCTTCACAAGGGGAAAAGAAGGGCAGGTGCTGATCTCTCTGATGACCAATGATAGAATTCGAGGGAATGGCAGATGTGCCGGGGGAGGTTTAGGTTGGACATGAGGAAAAGGTTCTTCACCCAGAGGGTGCTCGAGCACTGGAACAGGCTCCCCAGGGAGGTGTCACAGCCCCAAGCCTGACAGTGTTCAAGAAGAGACTGGACAAGCCCTCAGACACATGGGGTGAACTGTGGGGTTGTCATATGCAGAGACACGTGTTGGACTCAATAATCCTTGTCAGTCTCTTCCAACCCAGGACATTCTACGATCCTAAGAAACCTCCCCTGGTGCAACAATTGTAAAATAGCATGATGAAATATCCTCATGTATTTCTCATATCTTTCTGTAACTAATAGATTATAACAACAAATAGTTACTGTAGGGGGTGAACTACTTTTTATACTAAAATAATGCAGTATGCAGGAATACAAGTATGAGATGAACAGCAGGCACTTTGAAAGTGTGGGCACAGGATGATACTGGAGACCCCAGGGCTATAAACAACTCATCAGCAGTCAACTACTGGTTATTGAACGAATGCAACCTTGGGAGCTGTGCAAAACTAGCGTTAGGCCTAACAAAACTTAGGCATATCCAGCATACATACCACAACATACATTGAAAACCCAGATGTAATGCCACATCGCAGATTAATGAAGAAAAAGCAAGGAGTAGCATGTATCAGTCAGCACATGAAAATGAGCCCAGGAGTGAGGAGAAAGAAGCCATTAACATCTGCATCATACTCATCCTATGAAAAGTCTTGGAATGCTGATACCTTGCTGATTAGACTGTTAAGACTTTGATTAGATTAAGAATAAATTCTTCTTGGTTTCGCCTATGAAGTCCTCCTTTTTTCCCATAACAAGATTTTGAGTGAAACAACTTGGTGGGACTCCAAGCACCTACTCTATAATGCAGATTGGGAACAGATTAAAACAGTTTGAGGTTGAAAAGGGGTGAATGGCACCACCACATGTCAAAAGGAAGAAATGTACAGCCATTTTCAAACTTACAGAAATACCTTTTATTAGTTACATAAATATATTTTAAATAATTGTTTTAATATATATTCCTGCATAAAGGGAGAATACATTGTTGTACAGCGTGCCAAAGTAACAAGTACCCTTTTCTTCAAGATCTGGAGAAGAGAAAAACACGAGTCCTAATAACAAGGTTCGAAAACTAAGATATAAATGATGAAGGGATCTGTAAGACAGGGAGAGGTGATAATATAATTCATGCGATTTTGCTGATAGTCAGCTTCGCAACCTGCTCTGCCTATCACTGAGAACAACAGTCACCCAGCAAGGAGAACTGATGCAGGCAGAGAAGGGTAAGGACAAAGCATTTGCTCCTTTGCTGGGATTCCTGGCTGAATATTTATGTTAGCTTATCACTGCAGTTCACATACTTCAAATGCAATGCATCAATTTTTCTGTGTGTTACTGAAAAATAAATGGCATTTTCTTTGTAGTTAGCTATTCTGGACACAATAAAGTAAATTAAGTTTAAATAATTGATGTTTTTGTTGGTTGTCTTTTCTAATCCTGTGAGTGTTAGTGAAAGCAGATTATTTAATTTCTAATTATGATGAAACTCTCTTGCCTGTGGAAGACAGATCAGAGTATGAAAGAAAACACACCAATTCAGGTAGTTGCAGTCACAAGCCACATGTAAGATGACATCACCCAGTGCTAAAAGGCTACAAACACAACATATGCTTTAAAGGTGCATATACCAAATCAGTCCGCTATTGCCTGAGATTGTGGTGTGTTGCTAATAGACACTCCAAACATAATTAGAGAAAGCCCCACAAGCACCTCCTTGCTCTTTTTTGGTTTGTTTGTTTTTGTTTGTTGGTGGTGGTGGTTTTGTTTGGGTTTTTTGTTTTTTCTTCTTCTCTGAGAGACTTCAGAAATTACTCCCATCCTTTCAGAATGAACCCTGAGTGATCTCTCCACCACCAAAGCTCTCATCCATGCAGTTTTATAAGTCTTTCGTCAACTTTTCCCCAACTAGTCCCACATTTTTGGAACTTCATCAGACTGCTGACAGGATGAAATACACAGCAGTTCTCAGAGACATTCCTTGCTTCCCATAAGCTATGTGAAGACAGCAGTATAATTCACGTTTCTTGATACATCCCAAAGTCTGACAGTCTCAGATGTTACAGCAGTTGTCTAAAGCTGAAGCTCCACTGTGTTTGGAGAGAAGTAAAAGAAAAGGAAATAGTTCTGAAGAGTTTGCTTCCTTTGAAACATCCCCCACTACTGATGATCTCTCCTATTGTATTTTAAGTCTGACTGCACCCAAAAAATCCTTTTGGATTAATTCATTTTTTCTTGATCTTAAAACATCAGTCAGGGGGAAAAAAAAAAAAAAAAGAGTAATCAAAAGCCTGTAATCAAGTGTGATCTATCATAGACACAGTGATGCAGACTGTCAAGAACACCAAGTCTCATTCCTGCAATCTAAACAGAAAAAAAGGCCCAAAGTCAACCAAATTCATCTCAGCACAGCTGTCACATTCCTCTGCTAGTGACGTGCTGGAGCCCTCTGCAGCAAGGCTGTCCTGTAACTAGGCCGTCATGGCACTCCCTTTGATCGCTGAATGACCAAGGGTGGAACCTTACAGGAAGCCTGATGAGACTGAAGAGTCATGCTAGATCCAAATATTGCAGGAAAACTGAGTGCAGCTTGAATGTGATCTCTAGGCCTATCACTGGCCAGTCCAAAGCAGAAAGCTGATGCTTATAACTTCTGAAATCTCTGGCCATCTGTTCTCTAAAGCTTTACAGTATTTATATTCTGCACATGTCTAAACAACCAGGCCAGCTTTGTGGCTGACTCATAACGCCACTCCCTGAAATTATTTCATTATGGTAGGAAAGTAGTCTTAATAAAAATGGGGTTGGGAGCCCTTTCCCTTTTAAATGGATGCATTTAACATCTGGAATATGCCGATCTTTGTTTATGCTGTTCTGTATGACTGAAACCAAGACCCTAATGAATATCAGTTAATGCCTGCAGTGTACTAACATTGCACTGGTAGAAATATTTAAGTTCCAGTTTTTGAGCTAATTGAAGCTTGGCTTAAACAGGCTCCACAACATTAATTTTGGTACGAACAAAACAATCGTTTTTCTCTTTTTTTAATTCTCAGTGATGCAAAGCTAACATGCCTTCCAGTGCCAGCTACATTTTGTTTTGGAGTTAGTAAAAAGTGAAGTAATGCCTTTAAAATGCCTAACAGCTGGTGATGGAAGCCTCATCCTGGAGATTCTCAGCACCTGCAGTTCTTCTTTGTCCTAGAGTATTGACCATCTCTGTATTGAAATATTTACCAACCCACTGATGGGAAAAACACATATCTGCCTAATCTCTTGGATTTCTTCAGTTCTTCCATTTTGGTGAATGCCTTATGAATCTAATACATTACTAATAACATCAACCCTATAAACTAATGAATGCAATTGATAAATTATGTCTCAGAATACTTACTATACCCAGCATAAAGGCTAACTGTTCTTCTTCGCTTGTCCACAATGCTCTTTTGTTTAGCTAGCCTGTAAAATAATGCCTGTTGTGTATTCTTTAGCTGCACTCCATGTAATTTGTGTTTGCATGGGGGAGCAGGAGGAGTGGTTTTGAATAATGCAAGTTCAAAAGCCCAAGAGTTCTACACATAAGCATTCCCTTACTCAGCTTTCCAGGGAATTAGCACAGCTCAACATCTTGCAGCACTGGATCCTAAAATATCTTTCATGCCTCACTGCAATTCATTTGGTGCATATACGAGTACACAGAGACTTAGTTCCTGCATGTATCACTGAAAGTGGTTTCAGACTTCATTTCTCAGGGGTTGAATGCCATAGAAACACAGTTAAAAAGCATGTGCTGCACTTATTATTAACAAAGTCCTTTAGCAGGCCAGTCTCACAGCACAAAATCTACTTAAATACTCTACTGAATACACTATAGTAGATTTATGGATGTAAATAGCCTTTAGCTTTTATCACAAATACCAACACAGGCATAAAGAAACAGTAGCTCTGGGACCTCTAGATACATCAAGCATGGTATTTAACTGAACTGGGGGGGAGCAAGGAATAATAGCATGACAACCAAAGAAACTGGGCGTGGGAGGGAATTAAACTTTCACAGTCTGTCTCCAGAGAAACTGTCTTACTGCATCAAGTCATCAGACCTGACAGAGCTAGCCAAGGGATATTTATTGTGACACAAAAACAGATTAAAAATTGACCTTTTTATAACAAAGCATTTGTTTTTAAACTCACTTTTTGTTGCCAGATATTTTGAATCATAGTCACTTTCCAAACTGCAAAATGTTTCAAAGTTTAAGACATACCTGTTTATCAAACCTTGTGTCAAATGCCTGCACCAGCTTAGTCCATCCTACTCCACAGCCCAACAGCATGGTTCAGCAGAAAGAGAAGGAGATAGCTGATAGCCCTACTCTTTCCTGCTGGGAATGCTTTTTAAAGAGGAAGGCCAGTCAACACATGAATTTTGAGCAGTGTGGTCTCAGGAAGTGAAAAGGTGTCATCTTGTAGAGCAAAGAAGATATTACTCCTTCTTGGGCTCCTCAGCCAGGCCCAGCTGAGGAGCCACTGTGATCTGTGACACAACAATTTAGCATGCTTCATTACTCCTGCAGGATCTCTCAAGTTTATTTTTAGAGACCTTCTCCTTTAATTTTAGGATGTTCCTAATGAAAACCAAAAGCAAAGGGTCCCACCACAGCTCAGCTCTGCCCCCCAGACCATATACTGACTACGATGTTACGCTATATCAAGCCATTTCCTTCAATACAGAGCAACAAAGCAAAACAATTTTGATGTCTCCAGCCCTTAGCTTTGCAACAGTATTCAGTTTTACAGCACTAGCAGAGCAACAGCCACAGTATTTGTGACAACCTTGAAGCGCTCCCCCCCATCCTTAGCAGAACAAAGGGCTATGTTATGCCTTAAATGTCTGGGGTTTGTTACGTTGGGAGGAAAAGATAAATGGCTGTGGAGGCAGGCATCTCGCCTTATCTTTCCCAAGATTTTGTGATTGATACTTTGGGCGGAAAAGATAGATGGCCATGGAGGCAGAAGATAAAGGCAATTAATAGTGTTGCTGTGAAAGGCCTCATGGCCTAACCTGGATGATAGAGATGAACCATCTGGTGGACAACCAGGTACCAGAAGAAACCACAAACCAACAGCTACCCCTGACGGGCAAAACAACTCACTTCTGGTCAGTACTGTGAACTTTCCCTTAGTTGGAAGACCCCAGACCCATTTCCAGAAGAGTCTTCCTAATTAGCACCAAGAGCGAACTGAGAGAGGAGACAAACCGCCCTCTCCTATCCCACATACAAATGAACTGGGTTATAAAACGACCTCATGCATGATATAAGGTGGTGGTGTGCAAATTCTCAACGTGTCCAGAGGTCGTCGCGGAACCAATGTACCTGTGGAGTGGCTATATCTTACTCTCTCTCTCTCTCTGATATCTTAGTTTTCCTTGTCTCTCTCTTTTTTCCTTTCTCTTGAACATATAAAAGTAATATCATTGTAAGTTCTTCTGCTAAATTCTTGTTAAGTTTTGCATTATAGTTACTAATTGTTGTCAATCCACCATTTTTAGAAGGGCTTTGCTGTCAATGTATTGATAAGTTTTGTAATATTATAACAAACTTTTGACAAGTCACTAATCACTGTAATTTGTATTCCACCACATGCTTTTAGTAAATTCATAATTGAGTTGGACCCCCTGGAGCAATCGTCTGTCATTCACTTTGCATAACCGCGCAGAAATACCCAGAGTTAACTCACACCTCATCTCATCTGTTGAGTCAGGGCGCGCGTCGCGTTCAGAGTTAACTCATCCCTCATCCCATGTGTTGGGACGGGACAGCAGTGGAGGGGGCCAGAGCAGGTCCAAGTGGCCAGGCATGGTTCCAGGGCCTGTGGGTAGATGATGAGGTCCCATATTTTCTTCTCCTACTAAACAATGGAAGGATCTACCCCGCCAGCAGACAGCACTTTGTCTTCTAACACAGACAGGGGCTGTCAGAGCTGTCAGGACTGCTGTCTCTTGCAGCACAGCAGTGGTCCCCACAAGCAGGGACCATGGGCATGACCGCGGGGTTCAGGGAGGCAGTCATAGGGCAGGGGTACACTGTGCACTGCTGTGTTTATTTTGTTGCCCAAGTTGGTTATGCTTGAAGTCAGCTCTGCCTCTACATTATCGGCCTGGAAGATGAGCAGTGTGTTGGGGGAAAAACTTCTCCTTCAACAGCTACACTGAGTGAAAATGCAAAGCGTACGTAATTGGTGAGGGATGGTGTTACAAGGCCTGGATATAGAGAGGAAAATCCTTCCAGCTCCCCACCTTATGGTTCTAATCCCTCACCAGAAGATGAATCTGAATCAAGATCCTGAAATCCCCTGCTGTTCTGAAATTGTTGTCTGTTCCCAATAATAGTCCTGTTCTCTTGGAAATACCCTGGAGTACAGACAGGTTCCGCAGTCTTACATAAAGACAGTTCCGAAATCCCTCTCAAGCTGGGAAAACAGACACAGCTTTTATTTTGCGTGGATACTAAGAATCCACAGGTATCTCTAGAGGCAAAAAAGAAAACAGACTTTAAATCTCTCACTGGCTCATCTGTGAGATAAAGTTTCCCTTCTTGCTGCCAGAGAACTCAGTCTGTCCAGTCTCACTTCAGAAGGATAAAAAAAAAAGTGAATAAACTGCAAAACTGAGACCTTTTGCAGGCAGAGAGCAAAATCAAAAATGACAAGTCTGGCAAATTCCCATCCCACAGCCTGCTGATAGCAGTGACCTTCTCTTGCTATTGCCCTGACTTAGTTTCTGGGCTATCCAGTGTTCTGATAGCCAGTTCTCCCCCTCTGCAATCCACTGACATTGCTTCAGTCACGCATATCTGAGTCAAACTCTGCCCGTGCAGGCTTCACACACAGCACTGGAGAGTGTGACACAGGGGCGTTCAACCCTGCGAAGTCCTCTTGGGTTCAGCAAAGCTTATTAGTTCAGTCTTAGTAAATGACAGACGTTGTGCAGGTCTCATGCTCCGTTCTGGTTGGTAACTCAGAACGGTAGGGAAGGTCAGGGGACATTCCGCAGATGAACCAGATCTGGAGACAATAGGTAGAGGTGCTGAACTCAGACTTATTCTGATCATGCAGACTTCTCAAGTTCTTCCCTCTCTCCTAGCATGTGAGATTGTCATCGAGGGATAAAAAGAACAGCTCACATGACACAGGAGGAACTGCAGAAATAGGCTCTAGTAACAGTATTAGGCTGGTTCACGTGCCTTGTAGCTACGTCACTGCATTTGAGGTCTCATCCCACTACGTTTTCAGCACTGCACCTCCAGTACTGCTGGTAGATAGCAGATTAGGTCAACGGGTGTACCTAGCAGAGAGGATCCTGGACAGGGAAACTAAATGTATTCCACTGATGGAGACGAGCGAAATGCAAGTGTAAGTGCAGGAGGGGTGCTGGACAAGAGCTAGATATGAAAGGCTTGCCCTCAGGGTATGAAATTTTCCAGGTAAAGAAGAGGTGAAAATAAAGATCAGCAGCACTTCTTTTCTTTAGACTAATGCTTTCAAGAATTGTGAGGATTCATTCCTCTACCATATAAGCAGTGCTGTTCCTTTGCTAATTTTATTAGCTAATTTTATTATCTTCATGGCTGGACCAGCAGTAGTAGACTCAGCTATCTATGCATAAAGGAATATGCAATCAACCACTTAGGGCAGATCCTTAACACAACTAGGCAATTCAGCACATGAAGTACATATGGTAAAGGTACAGGACAGCATTGTACAAAAAGAAAAAAGAAAAAAGAAAAAAAAAGAAACAAACAACAAGTATTACTTAAATCAAAGAATAAAGTTGGATTCAGAAAAAATAAGCAGAGCAGAATCATGTCATCACATTTCTCTCTGACAGATGGCTCTGTTCAGCCTCGAAAAGAGAAGGCTGAGAGGGCATCTCATCAATATTTATAAATATCTCAAGGGTGGATGTCAAGAGGGTGGGACCAGACTCCTTTCAGTGGTGCCCAGTGATGGGATGAGGGGCAATGGGCACAGACTGAAGCACAGGAGGTTCCATCTGAATATGAGGAGAAACTTCTTTACTTTGAGGGTGACAGAACATTGGAACAGGCTGCTCAGACAGGTTGTGGAGTCTCCTTCTCTGGAGACATTCAAAACCCACCTGGACACCTTCCTGTGTGATCTGCGCTGGGTAAACCTGCTTTAGCAGGTGGGTTGGACTAGATGATCTCTAGAAGTCACTTCCAACCCCAACCATTCTGTGATTTCTCTCCCCCTCCCTGCGACCTCACCCTCTGGCATAGCAAAAGGTCATGTTTAGGGATACTCTTATGGTCTACTTTCCTGTGCTACTGCAGGGAACAGATCACAGGGTAAAAGCAAGTAAGTCCCTGTGCCCACGCTTGACCCCAATACAATTCCCCAACTCACATAACACCAACTTAGTGAGGAGTGACCGCCTTGTCTCCTATTCTCAACACAGGCCGTGTCAGGAATCTTGAGTTTCACCATTGCTCACAGCAAAAGGTCATTACTGGAAAGATGCTAAAGAGGCCTGTGAATCATTGCCAGACTGAACGTGTTCCTGGAGGAGACACAAAGAGTGTGCAGCCTGGGATGCCCTCACATAAATTATTATCAGGAACAAGCTGCCAACTGTACAGTGGTCATGATGCTCAGAGCCACTGCATCCAAGGGCTGCTCGTAGGGCACAATTAACTAACTGTGTGTCCATGAGGGGAATTTGCTAGGTTAGGTAAAGAGATGCAAAAGAAGATGGCTTCTTGTGCTAACGCAGGGAGATGGTACCATCAAACAGAGCTTCCCTATGAAGCACTTACAGGCTCATTACAGGCACTGACTAGATGAGAGAGTTCTGTCACTGCAGCGACTAAGGCAGACCTGGAGAAGAACTGGAGGCTCGTTGTTTGATGATAGCTGTTGATGTGATGGTAGTGCTGCTCCAGTGGGCCTTGTTCATTGTCGGTGGTTGTGGAGAAAGCAGGGCAGAAGACCCCTATGACCTGGTGTTAATACCAGCAGTATTTGTTTATTTCTTGGGTTTTGTTTGTTTGTTTGTTTGATATAAACTGTTGACAGTGCTGCAGCCATGAGAGTGGAAAAAACTGATAATTTGTTCTCTGGCCTGGAAAGGAACATGGGTCAACTTGAAGGCAAATTTGATGGCTTTGAATGTGAATGAAGAGCAAATTTACCAGAACGGTGTCATCTGAGGGCTCTGAGCAGATGGACATTAGCAGGTGTTGGAGAACGCTGTTAGTAGAGTGCCAAGAGGAAATGTTCCTCTGAATATTAAAAATAAGTTGTCAAAAAAATTGGCCAAAAACCTTACATCTGTACATTTCAGGCTTCCCTGAAGGCCTCCCATGAGGAAAATGCTGTATATGTTATTCAGTTAGATACTGAACAGACTCAGGCATGTGTTCTCACATTAGTTAACTGCACTGAAGCAAGTAACTTCGCCATAAGCGCAGATAGAGTATGCCCAGATGTTTGTGAGATTAGTCTCCCACTTTGCAGCTCAGGAACTAAGACTTCGAACTGCCTCTAGACAAACAAGTTTACTAAAATACTGGGACTGCATACAGTTGTATCAGCATCTGTACGTATCTAAAACCCACACATGTCCTAAAGCTGGTTTTGCCTCTGGGATACGCAAGGAAATAGAACAACTTGCCAAGTGAGCGTGACTGCATTGAAGTCACCAGATGTGATTTAATTGTTCTCAATGTCACAGAGATCAGCCCTGAAGTGATATTGACTGGAGATGTGGAGATGACCATTAAACTGCTTCTTAGACCAAGACACCTTGATCATATTTCCCCTTAGCTCTCTTTCCTTCCGTAGACAAAGTATTATTCTCAACAACAATCATCAGTAACACTGGCATTCTTCTCCCCAGCAGTACCTAAATACTGTCATCTCCTGTGAGCATGTCACTAAAAAAGCAGGGGAAAGCTTCAGCGCAATCATTATCTGTCTTTTGAAAGCTAAAATAAAACTAATCTTTTTTTTCTTTTTTTTTTTTTAAATAAAAAGCAAGACTGAAACTGCTGAGTTTCATTTTAGTCACAACACTGTCTCTCCAAGTTGCCAGTTTTTTATTCCTCTTTGGTTCGCTGGTGCTTTTTAATCCTCAGATTCACAAACCTGGTTATCTCTGTAGCTTCATCAGGTAACTGATTCTTTCAGATAATAGTTAAGCTTAACTTAAACCTCAGATATCTGTAAGCACATCAGCTTTGCAAGCAGCTTGCTTTTCTTAACTTCCCAATTAAAATCTGAAAATGCACTCTAGATCCCAAAAGGGCTTTTAAATCATATTTTAATTTTTATGGCTCAAAAAGGTACTTACAGAGTATACTAAAATTAGAGTTAATTACAATAACTCCTTGCAATCAAGGTCCCACCCATTTTCAGATGCATATCATAATGTCACGGATCTCACATGAAAATTAATAAAGGACTAACAGTTTCAGTAAATAAAACGTTGATAGCCAGTGTTATCTGTTGCACTGTTCACACTCACAAATTAATTACCTGTGGCAATTTTATGGAATTTGTCCTTGCACTTCTTTATTTTCTCTACACCTATATACTTGACTATGCACCTCCTTGTAACTATCACTATTAGTTCACTGTAACTATTATAAACTACATAAATTGTATGTTCTGCTGCTTTGACATACTTTAAAGGTACGATAATCTATTTCACGACCACATATTCTGCCTCTGTCATCATTCTGTATAGGAACGTTTTGATGGAAACAATGAGAACCTGAGTGAAACACAATCAATAAACATATTTCCTTGGACAAGTCTATGTTTTTTTCTTTCTTCCATTCAAAGGGTTCTTGTTAAGAAATCACATTGATCCAGAAATTCTATCCAAAATGTATATTAACAGACTGGACAAAGAAAGTAGGTGCATAATTCATTATGCTGGTCTTTGAGGAGGGCAAATCAATGCTTTTGTTCAGTTGTTCAAATAACTAAAAACACTAGCTGCAGTCTGCTTGAATTAATGTATTATGGGTATATTAAGACTACAGTTATGGTGCTTGCAGACAAAGCCTGAACTGGCATTAAACCAGCTAAATGAAGATGGCTGTGGCCTCACAGAGAGTCATTTATACTCTTCTCAAAGGTCCCCAGTACTGACAAATTTAAGGTCAAGACCCAATCCTTAAAACAGTCCAAATCAGTTAAGTCATGTTAACAAAGGGAAATAGATTCAAGTTTCAGTTTTTGAGAGTATCCAAAGGTGATCATGAATTGAAGGTCTGATTTGTAACTGCTTTTAAACTGCCTCTCTGCCTAAAAATAAAAGGTGGACCCTGCCCACCAAGGCACACCCCAGTTCCCCAACTAGAAAACATAAGCCTACCAGTGACAGGCTTGCTTTTCTTAGTTTTTGCAGTAGTTATTTTTAGAGAGAGCACACAGACCTTTGGGTAGACCACAGGTCTACTCACTGGATTGAGCAGGCTCTCCACCTGAATTTCATTCGAGCCAAAGGAGAATCTTTCAGCAAAGCTTAAGCCTGTTCTCCATGATGTCAACTGGAGTTTTTTAGAAAAAAATAAAGTATTTTTAAAGGCTAAATTGGTTTCAGTGTTTGGGAAAGCACCAGTTGCAGTATCTACAAAAAAGTAACCCATTACACAGTATTAGAATGTAAAATGTGTCCCATAGGAAAGTATGGTCCTGTGGTACAGGGTAGTACAGTGGAAAATTACTGACCTATACAGAGCTATGCACCTGTAGTAGGGTCTTCCAGCTCGCCTGAAATATTATTTGAGATGGCATGGGTCTCCTGGGACAAAATGAACTGCACATACGAGTAATGCATGTAATTCTCAGAAAGGACTAAATCACATAAGCCGGTAACTGATGCAGTTCTTTTCCCAATAAACCAACTACTGTTAAACCCTCAGATTTCTCAAATGGCAAGTTCTGCCATGGAAACTGCATGGAAATAAGTGATGGATTTTAAAAAAGGATTCTTTCCCCTGTAGATGCAAAATACCACTCAAAAAGCAAATCTGAATTATGACAAAAATCCTCAGTCTTTTGTGAATTCACAGCCCGTATTACAACACTACTGCAATCTCTGCTTTTAGTTCTGCTGAAGCGCATGGTACAAGTAAGGCACAAAGAAAAGATAAAAGGCCGAATGTACCTTCTGACTCAGTCCTAAGACATGATCTAGGGTCTTGAAATGTTATGCACCTGGAATCTTCTCTGAAATAACCTGGAGTTTCATGCAGTGTGCAAACATAACCAAACCATGTTTGATGGGCGAATGATTGATACAGCTGATCATCCTGCAAACTGAGTGTGTGGCATTCCGTAGAGTCATCAAGTGGATACAAGAACAGTGGAATAACACATTGCATTTAACAAAAAGAGCCATAAACAAGATATAACTGTATCATATAATAAAAACCATCTATTTTTTTAGCCTTGGTGTAAAATAAAGTAGCTGCTCAACAAAATTTCCAATGTAAAGCTGGATATGAAAATTCCTACAGCAAACTGAAATTTCGCAGGAAAGGTAGGCAGGAACCCACATGTAACCACCCAAGGTGAAGCTTAGCCCTGACAAGATATTTAGTCCAATTACTAATAGCCAGAAAATGGCTAAAAGGCATAAAACAGCACTGTGTAACCCAAACACTAATTTTTTGTGCCACTGTTGCATGGCCTCTTGCCACACACCTCTGTGGCCACCATAAACAGAGCTTCCCCTTCTGTTAGAGGTGGCTCTGGTACTGAAGCAAGTAGGTGCATTTACCACAGTATTACAGTCACAGGTCGGCATCTTAGTTAATTACCCCATGCAAAGCTTAGGACAAGGGGAGGTTGTGCTCCTCTAGCAGCCAAGGAGCGTGTTCTGATGTGTGCTGCCGTTTTCCACATTGCACTGTGCTGTGCCGTGTAGAAACAATTCTCTGGCCCTTTGTAGCACCAACTCTTGAGGGAGGCCAAAGGCTCATAGAAGTCACGAGTAACAGATCACAATCATTATCTCATCTAACCTCCTGAATACCTTGGCCATTCTACTTTTTTTACAAGCAAGCCTTTTAGAAAGACCTCTGATTTTTGTTAAGATTTCAAGCAACAGTGAGTAATTAGTCTCTATATTATCCTTATTGCTAGAATAGTACATCTTACTCAAGGTTGAATTTGTTAAACTTCCAGTCACAGCATCACCTTATGTCATAGGACTATAAATTTAAAGACTATAAATCCCTCCACCTTTATGCCTCTTCCACATACATGAACCTACACACAGTGATTTAGTTCCTTCTTGACCTTTTCTTTGATAAACTTTGACTGAGGTCCTTAGATCTCACATCAAAGCTGATTTTCCATCTTGAAAGCCAAACACCAGATCTGGACACAGTATTCCAGTCGGTTGTTTTATGGATGCTAAGTTCACAAGAAAGATCATTTCCCTGGTACTATTTGCCACTCCGCTTTTTACATATTCGAGGATCGCATCAGTCCTTTTGGCAACATCACACGAAGCACTTAATGCTGAAACTAATATGTAAGAATATCCCTCGCAAAACCAACCTCCATTCCTGGAAGTAACCATTGCGTTCTTTGTCAATTGCTTGCAGCAGCATTAAAACACAGTATTTTTGAAGGCAACAATTCAGTACAGCTATTCAGAGAATTCTTACCAGTAATTTGGAAAGTTTATTACAGAATCATAGAATACTTTAGGTTGAAAATGACCTGAAGGACATCCAGTCCAACCTCTTGCTCGAAGCAGGGCTAACTTCACAGTAAGAGCAGGTTGCCCAGGTCCCTTCCCAGTCAGGTTTGAAAATCTTGAAGGATGGAGATTTCACAGCCTTTTCAGACAACTTGCTTCAAGGTTTACCCACTTACATGGTGATTTTATTTTTCTTACAACCTGTGTTATCTAAAAACATAGCCACTGAGGCTTCTATATCCACATTTTAGGTCTCTGAATGAAACGAAATTTTGTTTAAAAATGTAGCCAGAAAAAGGCTCCAGGCTTCTTATTAGAAATAGCCTTGTCCACTGGTACCTGATCACCGGCTATATTTTGAAGATGTCTCAGCAAGTCAGTTTCCAGTCCATACAATATAAAATCTATTAATTCAGTTTGGTAAACACCATGTAATGTTGAATTAAAAGCTCCAATACAGCCCCAGGAATCAACAAGACTGGGAGTCAGACCAGTTGCTTCTCTCTAAAGCACCTGGTCCTTCCTTCCAGGGCCCATCTCCCGAGACAGCGAGGTAGCTGGCACTCATTCTCTCTGACTGAAGACTTTTGCTATGAGACTTCACTGTTTCTCCTGGGAACTGGTGCTGGAAAGCAAGAGCTACTGCGCAGCTCCCTGCTTCATTCTGAGCCCCTTTCTCAGTTGCTGGATTCAGCTGGACAATTTCTGAAATTTTCCCAGTTCAGCCGCTTAAGCTGAGGAACACCTCAGCTACGTCTTTAACGTTCTTGAGCATTAACTAAGCAGCTATGCTGATTAGGAAAAGTTTAATTTCAGCAAATGCTGTTTGTCATCTTCCTTGAGTGCAGCTATATCATCCCATTCAAGTCTCTCACCCAAGTGCCAATTAGCAGTTGTTGCAGTGTACACGAAATCTGACCAGCGGTAGATAGTAAAGGACAAACACAGAATAAGCTTATTGCTTTCCATAGGCAGCCTGCTCAAGCCCAAACATTGATTTTTCTAAAGTTATGTGTTTCTGAAAAGTTATATATTTGGCATTAACAGCACATATTTACTAGTAGAAAAGTTACTGTCATTACTGTATTTTGCTTCAAAATGTCTGTTCACAAGATGGCAGTTTAAAAGAGCAAGTCTGAGGATTATTAAGTCCTATATTGAAAGCATCCTGCTTGGTGAATTAACTTGACACCTTGCTTTTAATATTGTTTAAACACACTTTTATATCTGTAATAGATTTTTTCAAGTGTCATAACAGTTTGAGAGTTGTCACATTACATTGTTATAGCTCCAAACGTGTACTTCTTCTCTGTTCAGGACTATGAATCCAATATACAGTAATGTGACTACTTAAGAGGAGCTGTTAAAGTTTAAGTCAATCCAGCTGCTGTGCAAGTACATAAAATCTGCATGATAAAAATCCTTATGATAATTTTGGTTTTAAAAACTGACTGCTTGCCAGGAACTGTTTTCTCAACTGGTATTTTAGCCAACTGAAACATTTTCTTGTCAAGATACCCAAATGGCTTACTGTTTATTGTTTATTAATTAGAGAAATTTGTGTTGAATTCAGTTTATCAGAAACGGGTAGTTCATACATATTATTTAAACTTCCCTAATTTTAAAATGGCCAAATGTATTTTTAATCTGCTCTGAAAACTTTTAATGGCAACAGTTTCACAGCTTCCCTAATTGTCTGCACTAGTACTTAAATACCGCTGCAGTTGAAAGCTTTTACTGACATGCAACATCAAACTGCTGCACTTTCAAGTCGCCTGTGGTTTGTCAGATCCCGGCAGGTAAGGAGAACGGTACTTTCCCCTTCAGAGTGATGCTCCACCCTGTGCCAGCGCTCCTTGGTCACACACCAGACCGCAGGTACCACACAGGGCAACAGTGGACACCATTCCTTGCTCAGCCATTCTTTACATCATCATCCCTGGTAGGGAAAGCAGCAGAAACTCCCTGAGACTCTTCCATGGTGCCACATCTTCCTCGGATGGCAGCTAACCAGGTTCTTTTCACTTCATGGGAAGGACAAAAGTACACAACCAGAGGGCTGCTGGCAAACCTCACAGAGCTCTAGTGCCAAACTCTACCTTCACAGTCTTCTGCGAAGGCCTCCAAGCCCACACAAGCTGCAGCTGATCTACACGAGGCGGACACGTATCCATGACCAACCTCTTCCCCTGCAAACGTGAGGACTCAACCCCACACTGCTGGGTGAGCTTTGCAAGAGGGCGTTGGGTTTCCTGAGGATGCGCGGTCTCTTCGGAAAGAGGTGACGGCCGGATTGAAGGCGAGATCGACGGCTTGATCCGTCCAAAAGGGCCACTCCAGGACACGTCCCCTCGGCCGAGGACCTGCCCGGGGGCCAGGTGCCTCCTCTCTCGGCTCAGCACGCTGATTCCCATCCCTCGCCGCCAGCGCTCGGAGCAGCGCCTCCCCCATGCTCACCATCCCCCCTCGCCGCAGACCAGACCCCCAGCCCCGGGACGGGGCGGTACGTCCCGCCCCACCGCCCCCGGCCCAGGCGAGGACGGGCCGCCAGATCCGGCCCCCGCCCGTCCTCCCCGCCCCGCGGCGCTGCGGAGCTCCCCGCCCTCAGCCGCTGCGGCACCCCGGGGCNCGCCTCGTCCCCTGCGGATCCCGGACCTCCGCTCTGAGGCGAGCGCGGTGAGGAGGAGGCCTCCCGCCAGGCGCGGCGCCAGCACCGCAGCGATGCCGGCAGCCCGCTGCGGGCCCCGCCGGGCCGCCCTGCGCCCGCTGCATCGCGGCGCCCCGTCTGCGATGAGCCGCCCTCTCCTGGGCACCTTCTCCGCCCCGCTCGCCTCCTCCTCCCACGGAGCCACCCTCCTCCTCCGCCCCCACTCCCTGCCAGCCTCCTCCCCGCCCTTCCCCGCACTCCACGCCGGTGCCGAAGCCGCGCGTCACTCGGGCTCCAGCCCCGCCGCAGACATGGCGACACTGACGGCGGTCCAGCCGCTCACGCTGGACAGAGGTAAGCGCGGCTCCCGCCCCGCCGCCGCCCCGGCTGCCCCGGCGCCCTGCGCCCTGCCCGGGGGNCCGGCCCCGCGGTGCGTGGGGCCGGCGCCACCGGCTGTGGCGGAGGGCGGTGGGGAGGCGCCTCCCGGCGGGGCTCAGGTGGGAGGGAGGCAGGAGAGGGATGAGAAGGAGGAAATAAAACTTTGTGCGGGCGCCGGGGTTGCGCGGGGGTAGAGCCGGCATCTCTCCGGCGGCAGCGCGGCGGTGCCGAGGGCGCGGGATGTGGCTCCGCGGCCAGCGCTGCGCTGCGCTCCGCCGGGGCGCTCCTCGGTGCTCCCTCCGCTCCCGCCGCCCCCGCCCTGCGGGGCTCTCCAGTGGGCGCCCGTCCCCGTGGCTCGGAGCCGGGGGCCCCCGGGCCGCCGCCCCCGCAGGTGCCTCGGCGGGACTTGCTCCGTGGTGCGGGCAGCGGCTCCGGCCGCTTGTCGGGAGCTCGCACCTCCCGAGGAGCCTGTCGTTTGTTGGCAAAATGTGGCGTTTTGTGGGGCTGGCGGCCGGGGGGGGCTGTGTGCGGGAAAGGGAGCAGCGACTGCGATTTGTGTGCTCGCTGACGTTAATGATGTTACCCTACAAAACAGCACGTCTGCGTATTGCTGGAGACAACTACTCGGTCCGGGTGGAGAGAGTGGTTGGTGTTCTGCTAGCCCGGAGTCTGTGTCAGTAGCCTTACCGAGGTAGTGTAAGAGGGTGCTGAAATCTTGAAGTTATGTTAAAATTCAACTTTTGCCTCCACGCTGTGAAAATTGGACTTTTCCCTCACAGTGCATTCGTGTCCGTAATAAGGCTCCAGAGAAATGTCATCGTATTTCTGTGAGTTACAGAGGAGAATAACTTAGCAGTTCTGATTGGTTTTGCTTCTTTGGTTCCATCAGTTAGAGAGGTCCAGCAGCTCCTGATACAGCATCCTGAATTGCCAGGGTGTCCTTCTTCCTAACTTGCATCCAGAGGCTCCAAGAGGCTCCCAGCACATATAAATCTTGCACTTTTGAAAGCATGATTGAGGCCAGTGCCTTCATTTTTAAAATGTGTTTGGGTTTGGGTTTTGTTTGGGGTTTTTTTGTGGATTTTTGGTTTGTGGGGTTTTGTTTGTTTGTTTGTTTTGTTTTGTTTTCCTGAGGATTAAGATGGGCTTTTGAAGCAAGATAGGGAGCTTCTTGCTGTAAATCCTAGGCAAAAGAAACCTGATGAACTCAGTTTCAAAATGATAAGGCAGGGGTTGGCACTTTTACGGGAAGCCACTTGAGAGCAAAACAGCCCACAGGGTACTCAAAATAGAGTTTGCTGGATGGCTTAAATTCTGACATTGGTAGAAAAGGAGAATCAAAAGTTATTCTTACTGAAATAACAAAATGCTGGCATGCACTTTAAATTAAACTGTTCAGAAATCCACTGTGTAATCTACAGTTTCACCCTAATACTGTTTTCAGTAAGCAGGACAAATCTATTTCCTGGCAAAGCGTTGAACAGATGGCAATCCATTAGTAAACCTGGCTTTTCAAAGGAAAGTATTACTATTTCAGAATTACACTTTCCTTTTCATTACTAAAACTATGCTTTAAAAATCCACAATGCGCAAAAATGCAAATTAGTCCCAATTTAAATATAAGCATCTGTTGTCTGGGTCCAGGATATGCCTAACCATTTGGCAGTGATGCCAACATTACAGTCTCCCTGTTTGTTGGCCAGGGCTGTTGCTACTAGCGCGAGGGAGATAAAACATCACAGAATGGTAGGACGTGACATGCAAAAGGAAAGTACAGACAAGAAGAAATAGTTTTAAATACTGCACCTGGCCTGCAGAAAGCCGTTTAGTTAGAGGGATACACTTTATCACCTATAGCGTGTTGCTGCTACATGAACTGAAGAGGGTAGGCCGAAGCAACCCCAGAAGTAACTAGATCAAGCCCAGTGCTTCCAAATATTTCCCCTGTAGTGCTTCTTTCACAGTCATGGAAGAGGGAAAGTGCTATGTGGTGAGATTTTCCAGATTTCTGTTGCTTTTATTAAAGCAGACACAGCTATGTTGACTGTCACTGTGCTTTGCACAGCTCTGCTGTGATCTAGGCACAGCCCTGAAAAGTCTTGTACACTCATATCCACTTTGCCGTGTCCCATGGAGAGCTCAGCGCAGCAAGAAAATAGCAAGTGTTTCAGGAGAGGCAGCATTAATAACCTTGCACTGCTGAGGGAATTGCTGTTTGATCTCAGGCCAGGAAGTGTTCTGCATTTCCCCCTGCTAAGGATCACCGAAATGGTAAAACATCGTATAGCTACATACATCAGAAATATGAATTACACTCCGATGTGGTCTCCTCCTGGACAAAACATATACACTGTATTCTAGTGCAGTGTGGGAGCTTTCTTAAAGCCTGACGTAAATGGACTTCAAAAGCTGTATGGTAGAATGAATTACCATTTAAAGGTGAAGGGCATGTTGTGTGTGAATGATTGAAAGCCAATTACATTCTGGAAGATTACTTCAGTCCAAAGCACAAGAATTAATTTCCTTAATTCCTGTCATCATGTGCCTTTCTACCTGCACAAATGTGTGCAAGTGCCATTAGGGCTCTTTAATATGTAGAACAACTTCACAAAATAATGGAAATTTTAATCACTTACAATTTAATCTCAAAGATTTTTGCCTGACCTTTGCGTGGTTGCTCTGCTGGGAGGAGGTGAGGGAATCAGCAAATGTTTCAGGGAGGAAATGTAAAGCAGTGGAGAGACATGTAGGTACCACTTCAGGAGCATAAGGAGGATGGCCCCAGTGTTTGGGAGCTTTGTGAAGGACAAGAGCCTGCTTGTCAGGCATCTTGCAGCAGCCGAGTCTTCTCTGTAGAAAAGTGCACCTTTCCTGTCTTTATTGTAAACTTCTGACATCTTGAATCAATACCACACTGTTAGTAATCCCCAGTGTCCATCAGAACTAACCGGGGGAATTTTTGGGGCTGATTCAAAGCTTAAACTCTGAAGGTGTAGGGAACTATACCTTGTTCTAGGTTGGGGTGGGAAGTTACAGTGCTGTCTTTCATAAAATGACAAGCAAAAAAAGTAAGGTTGGGCTTTTTTTTCTTTTTTTCATTTTATGTTCAAGGCTAGGGATTCTTAAGCGTGTTCCCAGCTTAATTTACCTCTATTAAAATAAACGAAGCAGTCACTCCAAACCAAAAGGGAAATGTTTCGAAACACCTATACAATTCTTTTTTTACTTCTTCCACGGGTATGTCTTTAGTAAGAACTTGGTTGAAACTGATTTTGGTTACAGAGAGCTCTGGTTGCAGTTAGTTGGCATTTTCCAGCAGTATTTATTTGGATTGGCATACCACTTGTCACATCTTGTGTGTCACCCTTCTCTACATGGGGGCGGGCAGGTCTACCTTCGCCTCTCCTCTCAATGTCCTTTGTCTTCCACAGAGGCATTGCCTCAGCCTACCCCATGAGCAGCAGTTGCTGCCTTCCCCTTTATTATCCAGAGCCCATGCCTCCCTTGAGTGCTGTCTTCTGTTGCCTTGCTCTTCTCAAAGCCTTACTGCAGTTGGCTTCATCACTCTCTGCATTGCCCGTAACCCTTACCCATTTTTACTGCTCAGCAACCCAGTTTCATCCTCTAATCCTCTGATCTTCCACTGTCCCATGACCGTCAGCACCTCACCAGCTTGGTGTTGTCTCAAATGCTGCATACACATTCAGTGGCAACGTTCTGTTCTTCTCCAAGCGTCTCCCTGAGCCAGCTGAGCCTCCTCATGGTTCTCTGAGGACCTGCCATGAGTTCCTGTGTGCTGCAGACAAACATCATGAGCAAATAGAAATTAAAGGAACCTTGTTGTGGGTGAGATCGCTTAAAGGGTGTGTTAGCACACTCTGATGGAAGCATTTTCTGCAAGTACCATTACACTCCCAGAAATACGTTGGGAGGGAATAGATTTCTGTGCTTCCCTTGGCATTCATTTTAGGAGTGGTCATATGGAGGCCTGCAAATTGAAGCAGACATCTCTCTAGTTATGCATAATAGATGTTCCACTCTTATCTGAACTTCTTCATTTTGCTAAATGTCTGGCAAACTTTTCAAAAAGCTTATCTTACTTTGAATTTTACTTGTTCTCTTCCTTCCAAGATGAATATCTGCTCTGAAAGAAAACTGACCATGTATTAGCTCAGATTGTTGT
Source organism: Pampusana beccarii (assembly GCA_013399365.1). Taxonomy (NCBI): domain Eukaryota; kingdom Metazoa; phylum Chordata; class Aves; order Columbiformes; family Columbidae; genus Pampusana; species Pampusana beccarii. Next base: position 100,354 of record VWYH01006006.1, read on the forward strand.
AAAACATCAGTCCCTGTTCCTCTCTGCATAGGACCAAGAAAGTGGAAGCTTTAAAAGGACAGTTTTCAGAAGTTCTTGTTTTTGAAGAAATTATACAATTAGCCTGTACAAAGACCATCTCATGATTAAGAGCAAGGGAATATCTTTTCATGTGAAGGGGGGCTTTCAACTGTCTTTTTTTAATAATCCATGTCCTGTTATGTTTTTCTTTATATAGTTACTATTCATGTCACTGATTGTTTCACTTCTTGTGACTGAGGATGAAAGAAGAAATTTGAATAGACTGAATATACAGTGCTGATATTTTAATCCCTGTGAAGTTTCATAACAAGGTCATAGCTATTGGCTATTGACAACCAAATTTCTCTTGCTTTCAAATATATCCTTGGAAACTGGAAAGGCTTCTTGCTGTTTGGCTGTAATATGTAACTGAGCACTGTTTTTATAAATTCAAACAAATATTTTTCCAGTGGAGTGGGTGATTCGACACTTCCTGAATATCCTTTATAAAGTACCAGGTTCTGTGATGATAAATAAGAGTACGAATGGGCTTGGAGTCACCATCAGCTGTTAGAGGTGGTAGACAGATTCTGCCAGATGTGGTACTGGGTGGCACCTGACCATTAATATACATTGATACTTCTTAGAGTACTCCTCCTTTCCTCCTCTTCTTCCGATTACATCCTCTTAGCCTACATAAATGGGGATTTTTCCCCATCTGTGCCCATATATATGTATATAACATAAACCGTACTGAACATCAGTTGCGGTAGACTATGTGTATATTAGTATGATGTATATTGTATTGGGAAAAAATATATAATGTACTCATCAGGAAGAGAAAATCAGATTCATACAGTGTGAGATACAGTCCTTGACAGAGGAGCAGCATAAGGCCAGGTCTCCCTCGCCGGGGTGAGCCCTGTGGAGCAGTGCTAAGCGATGTGCCGCTCCCCGTCTGGCTCCGTCTGTTACGGAGATGTCTTCTCTTACTCTTCAGCCTAGCGTGCTAAAATTGAAAAATATTTCTGCAAGTGCCACACACTTTAAGTCTAACGTTTCTCTGTTTGGTATGCCAACTGGGGGTGTATAAATAACCAAATTCATACTTCCAAGAAAAAAAAAAAAGACCTACTGTTTGTAGAAACAGGAAAAAAAGTGACAATTCTGGTCACAGACTGAAATGTTTGGGGTGTTTTTTAACATCATTGCATCAACACTTATTAGTGTTTGTTTTGGTTTTGTTTGCGTGGTTTTGTTTTAAAGTATTTTTATGAAGGGATGGATTAAGGTAAGTGGATCAGGCCACTGGTTTATGGGTAGATGAATGGGAATGTTTTGTGACGAACCGTGCAGTTGAAGTGTTGGTTCGGTAAGAGTGCAGTTCAGACATGGCTCCTGGAGCTCTGGGGCTGGAGTAGGAGCAAGCGCCAACCTACATGACATCTTTGGTTTTCATGAGCAGTGTAAAAATACGTGGTTTGAGAAGCTAAATGCCCATGTCCAGCTTAAATGTCTTCAGCGGTAGGGGTCTGACCTGAAGAGGTGCTCGGTCTCACAGGAGCTCTGAATGCATCTGAAGTGGGCCCACGGTAGCATACCCCTTCCCAGAGATGGCCCTGTTCTCCAGCCCAGAGCACCTCATAGTGGTCTAGAAATTGAATTTTGTCAGGGCACAGTGGGTGGAGATGAATGAAAGTTCATCGTATCATCTTCAGCGTGCAGCAGGTGCTGCAGGACCCTGGCACTGCCGGTTGTCAGAGAGCTGGGCCTGTGCACGGAGACGTAGAAACATCTTCCACAAAATTCGTGGCGTCTTTTAACATTAAGTCACCATTGTGGAGTGTGAAGGGGGAATATCTTAAATTTTCAGTCATGTTTCTTTCAGAAACACATAACTGACAGTATAGTGTATCTCTGCAGAAGCTGGATGGGCCATCAGGAAAAGTCTGCGAGACGCCTTTGAAAGAGTAACAGCCTTATGGCCGATGGATAGCTGTGCGCAGACCTTGTGTTTCTCCTGCTCTGTCAGGCTGAAAATATTCCTTAGACATAGTAGCAGTGAGGTAATCGTTTTGGTCTATCTGAATTTATCCTGTGTAGAGCAAAGTGAGCTTGCCTGTGTGTGTCTTACTGCTGATCCTTCTGAGGAGACCAACTCCTGCAGCTTGGTGAAGTGAATGGAGGCTTTGACAAGCCCCTGCACAAGTGTGGGGTTCACCATTTGCAGCAAGTTGCAAGGGTGTTAATGATCAGAAAGCACAAGGGATGCTATTTTTTTCTGTAGTAAATGTATACGATCTATTTACAAATAATGTTGAAAAAGAAGGATTTGTTTTATAAATAACATACTTGTGCTGGATCCTACAAACTTCAGTTTCACACTGATATCTGAGAGACATTTGTGTAACTACAGAAAAAAAGGATTAACCTCTTAATGTAATTGTAAGTAAATAATTTGCTTAATTCCGTCCTGTCACTTGAGTTGGACCCCACTGATGATGTTATCAGACAGAAACTTTTTAAAAAAATGTGACAAAGTACTGAAGTCATCAGCTTTGTGCAGAGGGTAATTTGTCCTTTGAGTTCTCTGTTTCAGGACACATACATGCACATCTCTTCTTAACATAGATGACACTCATGCAAGTGCAAAAAGATACAAATACAAGCTTTTGACTGACCTGTGGTATTCAGATACAAAATAATGTTCTTGCAGGTGATGTAATAAAATTTGAAATATGAATTATGTAAAACTATTGGGTTTAGTTACTTATTAGAAGCACAAAAAAATGAGAAGTTGAGGATTTAAGAGGAGACCAAGTAAATGCAGATATGTAGTGTTTTGGGAAGCACATAACTGTGAATTTTTAAGTCTGCCTTCCATCATACACAGTTAATTTGTTCACACAATCCATTTTTGACATTAAAAAAATAATACTAATGCGCTGTAAACTGTAGATGTATGTATAAATACGGGCATTTTCAAAGTTAATCTCAGTCAGCTTAATCTTCTTTTGAGATATTTGCTGGAGACTCAGCCTCTGAACGAGAAACATTCAACTGTTAATTCTCTATTCAGATGAGAAGATTTGATTCAGAAATGCACATTTACATAGTAACAATATTTTCCTGAGTAGTTAAATCACAGGCTTGAATCTTAGATATGCTAAATACAGAGGGAGATATATGTACATTTTGAGAACTTGTTTCACCAGGGTCCAAAATGGAGTGGTTAAAATAAACCCCCAGTTTCTCGAATGCATCTCAGCTGAGTTACCAGGAAATGCATACAGCTTCTCATATGGTTGTTACCCTAGTCCTACTTTACTAATAATCCTAAGAAAAAGAGAGAAAAAAAATCTTGATTAGAAAACTGTGTCTCAAGAAGAGATTGGAGGAGGATTGTTCTTTATTATTTAAAAGATGGAACAATGAAGTATCCATGAATACACAGACCATCAAATAATTGATTTTGATTGTTTCTCTATAAACATGGATAATTGCATAAGGAAGAGTGTTGCCCAAAATAGGCTCTTCATTTATTTCTTCTGAACCAAAATTACACTTTTACTGGTTCTTTTTAATAAAAGCCTATGTTTAATCACTAATCCTTCACATCCACTAACTCTTTAATTTTCTTTTTCAAACGTGTTTTGTGAAAAACAGTAAATATCCTAGACCTCAAGGTATCAATTCCTCTACAATCAGTTAGACAATGGGGAAGAATGTACTTGAAACAGATTAAGTGGATGACCATGAGCAGCAGTCTGAGCCCTCAGAAATTTATTTACCATCATCTCTTCACTTTTCAATAGATTTGGCAGCAGTGTTTTTGTCAAATGGTATTTACTGAATCAGCGCAGGAACAAAAGGTTAATAAAGCCATTCTTTGTTATACGGAGCCAGACCAGAGAAACTTGAAGAGGGCGTGATGTCTTTGACATCTATGAAACATTCTTTGGAAAAAGAGATGGTTGTGTGTTTGATCCCCTCTGTAGCCTGATAGATTTGTAACCCAATAGTAACAGCTCTGGAGTTGCTACTAGTTTATACAGCACCTTTTGCGTCCTGGCAGTCCAACCATGTGAAAGTATGCCAGGTGTGTCCCTCGTATGTTAGGTAGATACCTTGCGAAATCGGGTTGCAACCCGAGATGAGTTCCAATTCTCCTGTTCTTATTCTCAGCGTTGTTCAACGCATAGGACACCAAGCAACAGCACTGCAAAGGTGACAGTGATCTCTCTGTTTCTTATGAGGGTTTTCTGTTGCAATGTTTTGTTTGTAACTTGCAGCAGCAATTCGACATAGTCAGGGCTTTCTTCTAAGATAATATTTGTCTCAAAGTTGAAAATTAACGGTGATCATTTGTTGACATCTACCAGTACTGCCTAGTTTTGCAGGGATTTATTAACAAAGGATTTTATTTATATTGCTTTCTTCTTGCTGTTGTAGCTTTTCACATACACGCTTATTTCCTTTCCTGAGAAATGACTAGTGTGTAGCCAGCTACCAGAGGGATTCAATCTGCGAAAAGCAATATCCTTAAATCCACTAAAACTGAAGAGAGAATATTAACTCTTCTCGTTACCTGAGCCTACAGATAAAGTCACGTTAGGTATGTGTATGTAATGACTATGTTGCCTCCATCGTACTGCACAAATGCCATCTTTTCACTGTTGTTGCACTGGAGTCTCAAACCACCAGAAGATAAAATTGTGATCCTAGGCTTCAAGTGACAATTTGTTTTTGTCGCTATGTACAATTGCCAGTAGCCCACAGCCATCTTTCTCATCTTTCTGGTAATGACAGGAAAAGATTTAAGACTAAGATTAGCTGGGGAGATAAGAACGGAGGAGAGGCAGCAGGAGACTCTAGTAATGACATATGAGCAGAGAAGAAAGTGAGAGTTACTGCTTTGGCTCAAACATGGTGCCTGTTGTGATGGAGAATTAGCATCCCTATGTTAACCTTACCTCCCTTTGCGAGACACCTGTTGGGGCCTTTTTTTCCCTCTTGCTGTCTTCTTCCCTGCCAAGCAAAATCTCTCTGATGCAAACTGAAAACACACGCTGAAAGTATTGGTGTGGCAAAGGCATGAGGTTGCCCATATGGCCAATACTTTTGTTTTGCGATATGCACATAGGATGCATAAATACTTGCTTTTGCTTAGACAGGGGAGAGAGAGAATGGGTTTCAGCTAAAAGTGTGTTGTTTTTCATCCTGTTTGTTCAGGCAAGCTTATTCCTTGTAATTATTTCTGTTTTCTGCTTCTCTAGCTTAGTCAAAATTTTGATTCCTTCAGTGATTTTAATGTTTTTCTCTATATGCTTGTGGTTTAAAACACAAAAGCAAGTATTTTATTAAGTAGGGCCCTTGGGGTATGTTAAATTACCAGCCTATTTTTCTTTTAATCTAGGATCAGGACCTCTAAAGTGTTTATATTTGCAATTTCAGCAAATTGTCCAGTGTGCTTTCGTGTAGCATTTAAAGCAGCTCGTGTTGTGGTTTAACCCCAGTTGGCAACTAAGCACCACGCAGCTGCTTGCTCACTTCCCTCGCCCCCAGAAGTGGGCTGGGAGAGAGAATCAAAAGGGGAAAAACACCTCGTGGGCCGAAATAAAGACAGTTTAATAGAACATGAAAGGAAGAGAAAATAATGATAATACTAATACTAGAAAATACAAAACAAGGGATGCACAATGCAGTTGCTCACCACCCATGACAACAACAGCCTGTGCGTTCCTGAGCAGCAGGTTTTGTTCCCTGGTCACTTCCAGTTTATATACTGAGCATAACATCATATGGTGAGGAACTCCTCTTTGGCCAGCCTGAGTCGTCTGTCCTGACTTTGCTCCTTCCCAGCTTCTTGTGTACCTGGTAGAGCGTGGGAAGCTAAAAAGCCCTTGTCTACCCAGCAACAACCAAAATATCATTGTATTATCAACATTCTTCTCATACAAACCCCCAAACCCAGCACTGTACCAGCCACTATAAAGAAAATAACTCTATCCCAGCCAAAACCAGGGCACCCCGCTCTTGCATGGTGAGTAGCGTCTGCTGAGGTGGAGCTCATCCTACAAGATCAAGTGATGTTGTGATCGGGAGACAGATGAACCTGGTGGAGAGTTATCAAGGCATCTCTTCACGAGATATCTGTGGTTACAGGAGGTAGTAGACAGTTTTCTTGCTTTCACATTGTTCAGCTTGTAGGAACTTAATTCATTAAGGCCAGATGTATCCAACATACTGAATTTCTCAGGGGGTTATAGCTTTGCTTCAAAGGATTTTCTTTTTGTCATTTCATAGTTACAGGAGGTCAGACAGAACGCCATTTTACATGTGTCCTGTGTATGCAAAGAACTGCTTTAAACACCTGAGATCTTTCTCTTTAAAAAAAAAAAATACTTACAGAAAGACTGAGAAGTAAAATAAATAGCAGTAAGTCTTAAACTACAAAATATCCTACTTCCTGCAGGAAACATGGGTTATTTTTATTTAAGAGATGAATAGATACTTATATATATTATTATATAATATATATTTATTTGAATACAAATTAAACTTTAAAAAAATTGTTTATTTTTGTATCATGTTTGTAGGCAACTCTCCCTAGTCAAAAAAAGGGCTAGAATCATGCCTCATGCATTCTATTCAGCAGTGAGTGGCTAGCTATAAATCATAGTTGTGATCACAAAGAGCAGGTATGATTAAGTAATATAAAGCCAAAACTATATACAAAGGAAAAAAAATAAAAAGGGATTTTGCCTTCCTTTTTCTCTATAGCTAATGCAGGGAAAAATCATTACATTCTAAGTACTGTGTTAGAAAATACCATAGTATCCAATGGTCTTCTATTCTTTGTATTTTCTGCTTTATTTTTTAATATTTTCTCTTAAAGGATAATTTGGTAACTTGTTTTAATACCGATACTATGTTCAGTGCCTTCTATATAAAAACAATGGGTCCTGTCAAATGTAAAGGGTTGGTGTATCTGCAGTTTCTTCACTTCTCACGGATGGCAACATCTCTTGAAAATTTTCCAACTCATATTTATGCACCTCCTCATCCTGATTGCTTTAGAAACTGCAATGAAACTAATAACTTGGAAGAATAAAAGTTATATCAGTGTTTAAAAATTATTAGGTTCTGAGGTTAATTTTAAATACCAATCTGAAAATTCTGAATTGCATTATTGCTCTTCAGGCTTCGAATGAAGCCAGCGAAACTCATTTTATTGAAACAATCTTGAATTACCCATTAATTTGATTGTTACTGTTTTGTGATTTATTGTTATTCCTTTAAAAAGCAACAGTGGAAATGTGACAGTACTGAGCCACTTTATCACTTCCTGATGAACTCTTAGTAGTTTTAGGAACTCTGTAGATTGATCACACACACAAAGCAAACAAAATGTGAAAATTGTTGACAGAGATGCTCCTGTGACTGCTTACGTGAAGGCTTCAAGGAAAAAGTTGAGGACTGGCTCTATCTGTGTACAGTAATGGATATTATAAGAAGATGGACCAAAGTAAAGCAAATCCAGTTCTCCCAGGTGGCCTTTATGGTAGGTTAATGCTATGAAAATCCCTAGCTGAGGAGAAGAACAAAAATCACTAGTTAGAACTCAGGAGAGTGGGAAGGAGGGTGAGATTACTTAAGGCTCTGTAGACATTGCGAGGTTCGTATAACACAGAGAGGCATATTTTTTCATTTAAGGGAACCTTCTGAGTGTTGCAGTTGAAGAAGGTAAGCAGGGTATTCAGAAGCAGGGTGCCTGAAACAGCAAGTGTTTCAGGCAGAACGCCTGAAACAGCAGAAGTGGCTGAAATCGCTTAGGGGTGCCCTGAAGGGCTTTTGCGGTGTTGAGGATGCTGGATGGAGGCGTCTTCACACAGTTCGCTCTCTGTGTTTGGGTCGCAGGTGGCACTGCTGCAAATAAACTCTGTCCTTTCTATAAGTGCTGTTACAAGACATCTCAGACCTTTTTCTGTCATATTCAGGTGTTCCTGCCACAGCTGCTGGGAAAACTCGTGGTCTATAACACTGCCTCGGGGTGTGCAACACCTGGGTCACAGGCTCTGTGTCTGAGAAATGGGGTAAAGCAGGGAGTTCGGATACCTGCAGTGTGCCTGAGAAGCCAGAGCCAGACAGAACGTGGGTGTAGCTCAAACGTATGGAAACTTATAGACCAAAACATGGTCCGATGAGTAGCCAAACGAGCCTGCCCCAGGCATTGGGGGAATGTATGTAGAAACCCCTTGGGGATATGCCACTAATGTCATTAGGGCAGTCATCTCACGTCAGGCAAAATGAGACAGACAGATATACTCATTTTTCTCATACATTAAGCAGAAAACAATCCATAAAATCATTGCTTAAGGCATTTTTGAAAGCTTTGACTAAAACATGCATTGCCCTGCTTGCTAACAACAGTGTTCTTGTCAAATATAACTGTTCTGATGTATGGTGTCTCATGGACCACATGGAGATGAATTTGCATGAGTCATTCACTATGTATCTGAACAGTAAGGGTGGGTTTCATCATAGTGATGTAGTTGTCTAACGAGTAGGATGCCGGCATTTACATCTGAGCTAATCTTCAAGTCTCCCTTTGTAGTCCACAAAGGGAACAGGCACTCCCAGAGTATGATTCATCTCATCTAAAATAGGTCAGATGAACTGTAGCCTCAAAGGGTCTGTTTCTCCTCATTGACTGTAAGTCTACGGTGAGTCGCTGAGCTGTCAATGTCTACATCAGAAGTGTGGCAGCTGGAAACCCTGACCACAAGGTGAATCATTAGAGCTCTGTATGGCTGTTATTTGTTATATTTATTTGTGCATTCAAGTAATGTTTAACTACGGGAGTGTAAAGTGACACTGCATTAAATCTGTAACTACTACCTGTATAATCTGAACTAGAGTATGAAAGCACTGGTAGTATTATTCTTGCTGTAATTAATTTGAATAGACCTTGCAGATACACACTGTAAAGTGTTGAATAATACCACTGTTTTCTAACAGCTTAGCTCATTGCTCCCTGCCCGTCGTGTCTGATTTACCACGGTGAAGTACAGATTTACACTTATTGATCAGCACAACATTTTGGACAAGACACACACATCAATTTAAATGGGGAAAAAAAGGCTGCTCTTTGCCTCAGTTTTTCTGAAGTGTCCAGGTTAGATTAAATAAATATATTGAAATAACGGAAGAGATTTTGTATTTCGGGAGAGCACCGTACTCTCGCCAAAGAGGTGAACCGAAGTATATCAGACAGCCTGGTATTTGACACCACAGTAAGAATTGCCATGTTGTACAAAGCGGCAACTAACAGCAGAGCCGTAGTCATACAAAAAATTTTCAAAAAATACGCACTGAAAATTTGCCAAAGCTGGTGCTTTAGCCATGAAATCACATAAATAGTTTGATACAATGCACTAGAGATACTGGCTATGAATTATGAATGAACTTTGCTAATCACCACAGAATTCAGATTGCACAACCATTGATTACCTGCTGTCATTTGGTAGTGTTTGGAGAAGATTGCTAGACATAATAAAGCATCCCATGTAGGCTTCAGGAATTATGATAAAAACTTAACAGAATAACATTAAGAATTCTGGAATGTATTCGCATGAGCTTAAAGGAATAACTAAACCTGAGGGTAAGTATTGCGGGAGTGAAAAACTACTGACAGTTATAAGGACCTGTTATGTCATGCAAATTCTTCACCTTCAGCCTGATTAAAGGTCTTCAAGCACGACGGAGCAGAGCTTGAAAATTGCCAGGATTATTATTCTTTAATGCCATGGTGAAGCTAGTGAATATTTTAGAGACTTACTAAGTATCCTTGCTGTCAATTTGTAGTGATGTTCCACCTCTTTGAGATACCGAAGGGTGGTGTTTATGCAGCACATTTACTCTTCCAAGTAACCAGCATGCTAATGCAGTGAAATTCTCCAGAATTAACAGGAATGAGGCACAGAAAAACCTCAAGAAGATGAGAACCCTGTTCTCTAATATCTTGGTAATAAACAAGTGGTCACCATATTTTGGTTTTGGGAACAACCCACTGTGACTCTAGAGTAGTTATCAGAGTAAAGAAATACTGTGTTTCTGAGTAATTACTGCTTGAACCCAAGCTAGTATTACACAGCATTTTAGCTACTATTTAAGTGCCTAATAGTCTTCTTAAGTCAGAGGATAACACACATGTTTTAAGGACTGCAGACAAACTCACGGATAAACTAGCACAAGAGAGGAGGGTTAGGCACTGGTAGATATACAACGGTTTTCACACTTCGCTGTATAAAGCACGCATGTACATTCTTTATCAAGAGTCACTCTAGTGTTAAATGGGAAACATTTAGCATGCTAAAATAATTTGCTACGTTTTTCGTAATAATGTTCAACCTATCTGACTAAACTAAAACAAACATAAGCCCTGCACAAAATCTACCAGGGTGAAAGCCCAGACTGGACAACTTTCACAGAACGCTGGAGCCTGATCTGTCCAGTTTCAACAGCAATATGAAGGAGCACCAAGTTCAGATGAGCCAGAATTTGCTGTGGATTCGTAATTTGCTTTCGAGTTGTAAAACCTGAATTGCAAAGTGTTGGAAATAACATGTACTTTCCAAAACATCCAGCAAATTACACAGGTCAGTCTGCTTTGTGCGTTGCTAGCTATTTGAACAAAAATCGGCAAGTGAAAAGAATATATAACAGAATGTGATAACTAAGCCAAATGACCTGTTTATCAGCTGCACTATGCTATATGGCTATGTATACGTGATCCAACTTCATTTAGTATAGCATTAGAATGTTCGACTTCTATCACAGTGTGATCATCTTGCTAGTTCTATGTTATAGTGATTCCTCTCTTCCTTTAGGTTTGTATAGGAACCTTCTGCTTGAGACTTACTAGCAATGCAACTGAAATGTCATTCAAATGAAAATACAGAAAGAACACTCAAAATGAGATTTTTTTTCTGAAAGTCATGCTTTGCTTTTGATGAGTGCACTTGATAAAGCGCATTCCACCCACCCGCTGCCTTCTGCCTTTTTTGTTTTGCTGATAATGTGACCCACCACACTGCAACAGTATTATTTCCTGGAAGGCTGTAGGCAAGCATGATGATGAGAAGGCGAAAAGGGAAGTGGATGTCAAACAGAATGGGAGAGAAGGGAATTGTGCATATGTACAAAAAAATCAGAAAAAGTGGTAGAAGAAAAATATGATAAGAGCTGGATATAATAAGGGGGGAAATAAGTGTGTATTCCTTTTTAAAGTGTATGTATCATAGAATACAGAAGAATAGTTTACCTGCATCATTACTCAAAATTCCCATCAATTTTGGTGGGATATAACTGTGAGAAATACAGATAAGATTTCAATGACATTAGCATGAGTTTAATGTTAGTATAATGGAGTTCATGTTTTGGAAAATGTTTGAGAGTATGCAAAGCAATCCTTTTCAGAAGTTGTGTTTAGAAAAAGTCACTGCTTAAAGGAAGTACAAATCAGAAATAAAAAGGAAGGGTATTTTATTTACATAGAACTTAGCTGTTTTTAACGTAATTCCATTATTTTTGCTACATATATATATATAAATATACACACTCTTTTCATCAGTTTATACTTTCCGTGAGGATGTAAGAAAATGGTATTTAAGAACAGTTCCTTGGTGACAAGGTTTACAAGCAAAGCTGCTTACGTTTGTGATCAAAGGAGGACTGGGGACAATAAAAGTATCCCAGCAGAGGAATATCAGTCCTTCTCAAACGTATGGCAATACACTTACTGGCTTCATCAGGAGTGGATTCTCTGCTATATCTTTTTTTTTCAACGTAACTTTAAAATCTTCCTCGTTGTCAGTCATATCACTTCTTTGAGCAAGCACATACTTTAGTTTTAGCTGGAACTCACCTTGAGTGCATCATCAGCAAAAGGTCTACACATCACTTAACGTCTCGTGGACTGATATATTTCACTTTTTAACCTGTCCTAAAGCAATAGTTTGTTCAAGTCTCCCTTCAGAGTTATTAATGAAGTACAACCTATTTCATGTCGTATTTTATACACTCATGTTTATACATTTTTAATCTGCTCAAAATCTTCTATTTTGTACCAACCGTTATACTTTGCTCTTGACGAAGCATCAACTGGTAACATAGAGCTTTGGCCCTGAACACATGCCTCATTTTCATTCTGCATTTTTATCCTGTGAAGCTCTTTATTATTCTATATTCTCTCTACTGTGAGCAATATCCCACAAGTCATTGCCAAACGGAGCAAGCAATGGGCCTAATTGTGACAAGAGACTGCTTACTGTTAACAGATATGACAGGTGAACAATAAATCAAAGCAAGAACTTGGGCAACAGCATTCATACATTTTAGCACATTCGATGAATTTGTAGGTGGGGAAAATCAGGATGCTTTTGGGATATTCTGCTTTTTCTTTACCCCTAACGACTTCTTAATCACAAATTTAAGTAACCTGGTATTGGCAAATGTCAACTTAGTGTCCAGTTTTGCCTATGAGACTGCAGACTAATCACCCACACTAGAATTTTCAACGAGAATATGAATTTATCTTTTCTATTGCAACACTCATCACTTTAGCAGTGTTTAATTATAATCTAAAGTCTGGTCCATGCCCTAGGGAAATGTTTAGACCTGTACTTAATTATTTTTGATTGATTAATGTACTTAGAGCTATTTATGTTTCCTTCTGGATCAGAACAGATTTCCCAATCAGTGCAAATTTTTCATTGAATATAATTAAGTTCAGGACCATAGCAAGTGTGGGGTGATTCACAGAACTTTCAGGTGTGGTGGTGAAACTTCTAAGCAACTGCAAAACAGTAACCAATCTGTCATCTGTGGCTCCAGCCTTCTGCAAGTGTGTCTGGTGAGAGGGAAAGACAGTTTAAAACCTACCTGGACTGGCAATGGAAAAGGTCCCAGTCTGATGCAGAATATCTGAATAGCTATCGTGTGTCACATGAGTTTCAGGGGCCTTATCTGATGTGTTACGGTAGACTGTTGAAGTTTCTTCAGCGTAAATCGTCTAATTGCTTTGTGCTATCTGACATACCAATTTGTACCAACTGGTACTAATAACTGGGGAGTGTGAGCTGAGTAATATTTAGCTAACTGCAAGTCTTGGGTGTCAGATACAGACTTTAAAAGAAAAATTCCAAGGTAAATGATTTGATAGTTTGTTAGAAAATCATTGTGACATTATTATTACTGAGAACATGTTGCCTCATAATTTAATGCATTGCCATTCTTTTGCACTCCATTGAAATGGTTCTTGCTAAAGAGTGTACTTACCTCTTCTTAAATCTCAAAACCATCCACTTTCAGGTGTTAGCTGCCATCAGTCATATTCTTCTTTTTAGAATCTCATTTTTTCTTGGTTTCCATGGCCTTATCTCCCAGATCTCCTCTTAGCTTTCTGATTATCACTTCAGATCACTAATTGCTTTAGAGGGATCTTTCTTGGTACACCTCCACATCATCTCTTCTGTTCTATTTACAAATATAGCTTCAACTGCTGTCTCTGTACATGCAGTTCACAAACGTGTTTCGTCAATCTGGGGCTCCTCTTTCCCGTCACACCAAGGTCTCTCTGTCCCTCAGATGATCCCTTTTGAATGATACAGGCTATGTCTCTACCAGCATCATGTGGAGTGGAGAAATGGGCAGATCAGGAAAGCAAGAGGTGGTAGTGAGGACCTCACATCCACGTTTTGGGCATTGTGCAGAGGTTATTTCAGACTAGCTGTGATCCAGTGACATGGACTGGATGCCCACTAGCAGTTAAAGCACTCTTGGAGCAAAAGCACAGGTGCAGTCTTTGAATACAGGCTTAGGGTTAGTTGCATCTGAAAGTTACTGCTCTGAGATCCAAACTACAGCCCAGTAAGTGGAAACACCCTGAAAGAAACACTGCCTGCTTTCTGCTGTGCTTCCTCTCATACTTACAGCTGTCTTTTGGCAGATACCTATAAAAAAGCTTCAAAATTATTTAGGTATTAATTTAATATGGCACAACCTACCATGCTGACCAGTTGCCTGCCTCTTTTTGTTAAATTGTAAATTTTTTCGAGGTGTCATCTTCTCTTTTCCTAACGCCGATGCAGCTGGATAATAATTATTTTCTTATAAATGCAAATATATGATTATGGCTTTATTCCTATTGCAGCTCATCTACTGTCATCTCTTTTCTATTGCCAGAGAACTTCTCAAGTCTTTGTTGTATAAGACATCTGGTCAGTATAGCTCAGCTACAAGCCAAGGATTGTAAGAACTGTTTCAATTAGCATAATCTCCCAGTCACAAACAGTACAATCTCTGTCATCGGAAAGGAGAATTCTATAAGGTTGCTTCCAGCCATTGTAGTAATTTTGGAGTTGTGTAGTTGGAGGAAGGGTGTTTATTTCTTTTTTGTGCAGTTAAAGCACAGAATTAAAATGCCTCAAATATTGTTTAATCATTTAGTACTATGCATTCATTTCAGCACTAGGATACAAACCTATTTTTAGTGGAGTGGTGTAGCTGGCCAGTAGTGGCTCTGGCAGCTATGCAAAAGACAGTAGAAGATGCAAGAATGACCACACAGTCAAGAAAACAGCATTGCCACGTTGAACTCTACCAACAAATTTACAGGAAAAGCTGCAAGGTAACACTAAATGATACAGGAGGAGAAAATTCTGTATTTAAGCTCTATCATTCTGAAGACAGACTGGGATATGTATCGCTTAGTTCGTTCTTGCATGTAAGTCAGTGTGTCCCTTGCTTGACTAGGGTCACCTCCATGAGACTGGCCACTATTTATTCTGTGCCTGTGTCCCCAGCCATAAAGGACTGTTGGGCATCTCATGGGTTGGGTTTTTTTCTTTTTTTTTTCGTATGTATCTTAGTAACAACTGTGTATATTAGGAAGAACATTATGAGAGTAAGCATACGAGCACTGTTCAGCTGGACCAGATTGCTGCTCACCACTCAGTATGGCTGCTCACATAAGCCCTCTGGACTCCTCTTCAGAGGCACTTTGGTCTTTCCCTTTATAGTACACAGGTGCTTAAGGAGAATTCAAACCACCAAAAATATTATTCTGTGTATTTCTATGGGTCACACAGGTTCTGTGTAGCAGATAAGGTCTTGTGAGACCTAGACAAGAGCCTTACACATTTATTCTTTTCTAGCACACTTTCTATTCTTCCCTAGCATACTTTTATTTGCCTTCAGAAGACTTTATTTTATCTGTAGATGATATTTAGATTTAGATTTATGAGAAGAAACGATCAAATATTTTTCTTAGGTGTTGTTATCCTGAGGGTGCTTTCATAAGGAGTCAGTTTCATTCTTTCAGACTTTCTGAAACTAGGCACCATCCTGTTCCTGTGCTACTTTCTCTTATGCAGAAAGTAAGAAATATTTTAGGTCTGCTAATACAGTTTAGCAGCTTTCAACTGGTAGCTTTGTTCCAAAGAATGTTTGCAACAAAGAATGTACCTGATTATGTGTGTCATTTGTACATGTACATGCGCAGTTTGTCCGTACTTTGGTATTTGGGTTTCTGAACAGCAGTGCTGGTATGACACAAGATTAATACAGTATGTGTTGGTAAAGCTGATTTTAAATTTAAAATGGCCATCAGTGTGCCTCTTTTAGTCACTTATTAGTCACTGTTTATACTGATCCGTATTCTCTTTCTTTCCCCATTCAGATGTTGCAAGAGCAATTGAGTTACTGGAGAAACTGCAAGAATCTGGAGAGGTACCAGTACACAAGCTACAGTCCCTAAAGAAGGTGCTGCAGAGTGAGTTTTGTACAGCTATAAGAGAGGTATGGAATTGAGATTTTTAGTTATTTATCAGAATAATATCCCTCTCCTGAAAAGTATATTAGCCTTCCAGTGCTGCAGAAGCAGTAGTGCCTTGTATAAAGGGTGATGGATGTGAGATGTGTTTGCCTGCTACCATGCAGAACGCTGAAGTTACTGAAAAGCAGACACAGACCAGTTGCGTCGGCAAGGCATCAAGCCTGAGGCAATTAGCCTTGCTAAGGAGAAAGGGTGATTAATTAGTACTTTAGTATTCCGCTCATGCTGTTTCAATGTCTGTGCTAACCTGTACAGCAGTGTGCTGGGCTGTGGGGGCATGCCAAGTTGGGTCAGTGCAAGCCTAAATGCCTCTCCTTTGAGCTCAGGTGTGTGATAGGGATGTGCTGATAAAATCAGATTGCAGTGAGAGACAAACGGTGCAAGCACTGAAGTTAACTGAAGCCGACAGGAATCTTGCTGTTGAAGTCAGTGGTCAGGCCCCAGTGGGCCTTGCTCCACGTGTCAGAAACCCGTGTCAGATTGCTGAGAACTGTGATCATTACCCTGCCAGCCGTGGTCAGGGCCTTCCTAAGCTCTGCCCAGCAGTATATAAATGGTTATTGTTTTCTTCCAGTCAAGCTAGGGAAGAAGCACCTCCTTTCCTACATGCAGTATCTTTAAAGCAGTTAAATTACAAATACTTCTGTTAGAAGTTTCTTAGAGTTAATACAACACTCTGTCAAACTTCATACCTACTAAACTGAGTGCTGTTAGCCTACCAGGCAGAAGCAGCTCTAAATGCCCTAATGAAGGCAACATCTTTTCAGCAGAAAATCTGTAAGGACTTCTGTTTCAGTTTATCTATCTACTGACTGGAACTAATCTTCCCTCGCTGAAATCAATGGGGAGCCTAATGTTCCCTTGATGGTAGCAGGACTGAACTCCCGATAACTAGGCAACAGCAGCGCATTGATTGAGTGGACTGCTGGGTGGCTGGAAGGAAGAAAGAGAGGAGCAGACATTAGTTTAATAAGCAAAATGCAACACACTCTTTGTTTTATGGAATATACTCTTCAATGTGAGAAACAGAGAGAGGCTTCCACTTAATTAAATGGCAGTTTTCAAGGGTTTTTGAAGGGAATAGTGTTCCATGACAATAAATAATGGCACTATGTACTCTGAAAAGCTGATATTTTGACTAGTTCTTTCATTTAACCAGCTAAATGCTTCTTTAATTGACCAAAGAGCATTGAAAAGTTGTGAGGGTTTTGGTTTTGTTTCTTTTTTTTGTGTTTTTGTTTGTTGTTTGCTTTTTGTGTTTGTTTTTTGTGTTTTTTTTTTTTTTAACAGACAGCAGAGCCTGGTACTCCAGTTGCTAAAGGCAATTTTCAGTCTTCGCAGAATCATCAGTGAAATCTTAACAAATTTATATTCATATCTGGAAAACAGTCTTAGGCGAAGCAAAGACAAACTTTGTTGAAACAGGTACAGAGCCTAGGAAGTAGGAAGATGGCTTAGAGAAATGCCCTCTCCGTTCAGTGAACTGAAAGTACATTTTGGCGAAATCATCTCAGTGTCACAAAAGGTCTTCATAGGGTGTTGTGTAAAGACAAGCTGCATGTGACAGACTATCTAATTAATGTTAGATCCTTACAGCCAAATAATAAACACTTGAAGAAGCCTGGAGCTAGTTGTTACACAAGAATTGAGTGATGATGAATGAACAGTTAGATGAGTTCTACCGGCTTCATAAACAAAAATGTCTTTCTTTTCAAATATTTAATATATATATAATATAACTTACGTGTGATATATCACTGTCAGAGAACAAAATTTCTAGAGCCCCAAAAATTGATGCCATTCACCACTCTGTATGTAAATCTTTTCTTAGCAAGAGTGGGAGAACTGACATACACACATTGCTAGTACTTAAGGTTGTTGAACATGTGGCTCCTCTTTTCAGTTACTTACACTAAGCCTTTGGCAAATATTTAGACTGTAACTCTCCCACTGAAGAGCTGTTGGAAAATTGCAGAAAATAACTTATTCCATTAAAAAAAAAAAAGAAACAAACTAATAAGAAAAACATTGAATGTTTTCGTCACATTACACTGTTAGACGTCTCCAAGCACTGCAGCAAGGTATTGGAGGATATCTGAGCTGGGTCATGCCATTAATCAGGGGTGCCCTTCTTGCACATCCTTCGTGTAGACTGGAGTTTATGAAAGACTGATTGCTACTTTATGGAACATCACAGTTTTTTTTTCTGAGTGTATTTGTGCTTGAGATAGCTAAGGCTAGGCAGAAATCTCCCTGCAAATGCTCCCTCCCATTGTTTATTTTCTCTCATCCCAAGTGCGAGATGTGAGAGTGTGGCAACTAGCTTTTTATTCCCTCTGTCAGCACCTACATAGAGTAGAGGAGAAAAGTTGTTGACCTCACAAGAGAAAGCACGACGGTCAGCTGGAAGTAACGAGAAAAGCGGGAGTTGTTTGGAACACAAGAGCCTTCCTGGAGAAAGCAGTGAAGCAGAGCCAGGGGGAGCAGTAAGTAGGAGTAATCGAAATGGGATGAGGAACAGTGACAGGCTTTGTATTAGTATGCAAATTCTGGAAGAGGCTGCTTATTATATGTGCGCAGAGATTCAGATCTGCCGTGTGCTGTTCGTTGCATAACACAAGATCTGAGCCTAATTTTCTTTCATCAGAAAATCTAGTAAAAGAGGTGACGACTGACTATTGTAGTCCTATAAACTTCATAATGGAGGATCTTTGGATAATAAACATTTTCTTTTGCAGTCTCAGAAATTATGGACACTTAACTACCCAGTGAGATTGATTGTTAAAGTATGTCCCAGAGAAACTCAGTATTGTGTAGGTGAAAGGATCAAAGATAAACTATTTCTTCTTCTAAGTAGCAGGCGGTAGGACAAGAGGAAATGGCCTCAGGTTGTGCCAAAGGAGGTTTAGATTGGATATTAGGAAAAAATTCTTCACACAAAGCGTTGTCAGGCATTGGAACAGGCTGCCCAGGGAAGCGGTGGAGTCACCATCCCTGGAGGTGTTTAAAAGGTGTTTAGACGAGGTTCTTAGGGATATGGTTTAGTGCTAGAGTTAGGTTATTGTTGGACTCGATGATGCTGAGTGTCTCTTCCAACAGAAATGATTCTATGATTCTATTCTATGGTTCTGTAATCCACACGGTATTGATTGAATGTGACTTGTCCATTCTACAAGCAGGAATTCTTTAACTACAGAAGCAGGAGGTCACTTTTATGATCAATTAGCCTTTAAAAGTACAAGGTATTTTATTAGATAACATACATTCAAATCTAATGTGTAGGAATCTTTTAAATAGCAGTAATGAATCGTATTTATGGGAACTTATTTAGTAAAGCAACCCACCACTTCAAATCCCTGCACTAATATCATGTAGAACTAAAATATTTTTAAAGTGACTGAGTGAATGAAATTTAAATAGAAGTACTTTGGCATTTTTCTAGGATGCTATGTCAGGAAATGGTGATTAGTGGTTCTCACTCAGCTAAATATAAGTACCACCAACTGAAATATTCTGTCTGGCACTAGGCAAGAATACATATTAACTCTGAAAATAATGGAAGTAGTTGAAGTATGCAATGGCCTCAGTATTTCCTTTTCACCTGAAGACCCCTAGACCTGATTCCTGGGGGGTTACTGGAATAGGTGAAGGGCAAGGCTATCAAAGTGAATGCAGAATTGAACTACTGAGAAGGTATATTCACATACAACATAAAACCCAAATTGATAAAGTGACTTTAATTGTTTTAAGTCAATAAAAAGGCAGTTATGAGAACTGTAAGATAAGGGGAACTTCTGATGTGGCAAGAAACCTTGAAGAGCTGTAGGCACAGAAGGTATAAAAAACAGTTGAGTAAAACCCAGAGAATAATCAACAAGAAAATGTGGCATACTTTCTTAGATTATGGGAAATTCATTTGTTGTTAACATCTGGTAATTGGTACTGAAACGCCAGGAGAGTGACAACATGGCTTGATAAACCTGTGCATCTCCTAGTGAGTGGAAGTTTTCTTTCAGGTTGATTCTCAAGTTTCTGTATGTTAAATAGGTAAAATTCAGGTGTATCTCAGTTTCCTCCTTGTCTTCCTTCACTGCTCCACTTTCCATTTCAAGATTACATTGAATGGGTTTCTGTGTGGATATTATTTAAAAGGAAATCTGGTGGTAAATACCTCTCATGAAACATTTATCAATACCAAAAATAAACAGGTCAGAAAGTACTTTTAGAAATGTGGCATGGCAAACATACACACAAAAATAATCATTATTTCACTCTGTTATCTTATGACTCCTGCCAAAGTATCAGGTCATCACAGAAGAGCACTTTTGCAAGACTAGGTCACTGACAATCATTTCTTAAAAGGAGGAGCAGTCAACACAAAATACTCTATTGTGTGTTTTGTATGAAATTAGTCTGTGGAACAGCATGTTTTCTGTGAAAACAAAACAAAACAGCATGTTTTCAGTTTCTACTCCGGTAGCTTAAGACTTTTAAACTTAGTATGAAATTATCTTGTGGACAGAGCATCTTGGACATTTAAAGACCCCTAGTGGCTTACAGGCAAAAAACCAGCAGTGGCGGAACACTGACCCATTTCTGATGAGTTCTGGATTCCCCCCAGTTGCTTTAGAGATATATTTGATTATGTTCTATAATATAAAAAACATAATTTCACTATATGCTAGGTAGGATAGTTCACCAAGGCTAGTCGGTATATTGGAATGATTTCCTTTAATTAAGAATTTTCCTTTTTGTGCCTTAACAATCTGAACACCTGGAATCCCAGTGCTGCTGACATCCCGCGTGTTATTATCTGGTCATTTGCTCCAGCTACCAACCTGTGCGTTTTTTTATTAACCCTGATATATGTCTTTGCCAATATTAGGGAACCGGAAGAAGGCTACTGGGTGGTGAAAGCTGAATTTGGTGGTGTTCATTACTGTGATGCAGTGTGTGACAGCAGGAGGCTGGCTGGAACCTTTAGCTGTTTGCTTCAGATATCCCAGTTCAGTGGTTCACTCCATTTTAAAGGGCTGTACTAAATAAAACAATCTGCATATTAGCTGGACTCAGGCAAAACTTCTCGTTAATTCTTTTATTAAAATCATTCGTTTAGGATTTTAGTGTAGGAGTAATTTGAAGTCCTGGTTTTGTTGTGTTTCAAGAATCCTCAACATTTGTTTGTTCAGTTTGCAATATAAGGCTGTTTCTCCACCTCCCAGACCTAGCCTCTGAAAGCAGAGTTCTATTGTTTTCTGCCTGATGAATCCCATTCCCTGTAAAAACAGAGGTTCACCATGACAAAAGCTCTTGGTTGGCACTGAGGGCAGCCCCAGAGTTCAAATCCTGCCCTGTGTTACTCATTTTTTCACTGAGAGCTGAATATTTGTTACAGGAGGAGAAATCCAATTTCAGGCAGTCTCTCCTCTCCACAGGATGAGCCCAGATTTTGAAGTTTTTAGATTATAAGATACAACTTTGAAAAAAAGAATATATATATATGTATTGAGAAGACTTACTGCTATAATTCACAGCACAGAACTGTGCTTAAGGCTCAGCAGGAAGCCTGACATCGAAAGTCCCCTACTGTCACATTTACCTATGCAAATGGACGTGTTGGTCAGGATTAAGCAAAAGTGCTGTGTTGGACCTACTAATAAGGCAATTAGTAAACAGAAGGGCAATAGGACAACTCATATGAGTAAAGAGAGCGAGATCAGTTAGCTCAGGTTTGTAACTCAGGTCGTATAAGCAGTATGGTTATATTAGCATGATGCCCCATTAGACTGTCTGGGAAGCCAAGTTCTCCTTAGGCTCATCTGGTACCTTGTTATATCTTGTTCTGTCATTCCAGGTAGCCGACTCAGAATTACTGCACCATTAATTCAGCAATATTACTCAAACAGCAGCAAATACGGAATTTTGCAAATTGACCCAATTCATTCGGATTTTCACATGCATAGCATTTGCAAGAATCTTCTGCTCTACCTTTCCATCCCTTTTCCATTACCAGTGTCCCAGCAATGAAATGCCACATAAAATAATGATGAAAATTTCCACTAAACCAGTACCTTAGTCACTGTTTGAAAAGGGCATTACTTCATTCAAAGATGATGGTATGGCAAAGTAATAATGTTTTGTTGTTTTACAGAGTTTTGCTTTTCCTCTCCTGGCCACAAGTACTGTATCTACTAATGATGAGTTGAGAGAAGGATTTGTAATGTGTGTAAATTAGGGTAGAAAAAAGGTCAAATTTCAAAAAATGGCCTGCCTGCCTTTTGTCTTGGCACCATTCTATATTAGGCATTTAGAAAGTTCAGCAAAAAGCTTAAGTTATCAATCAACACAGGATTTTTTTTTCCTAGAATTACCCCACTGTGTTCAAATATGTGCTGTTTTTTAGAGTGAATGTAACCAGAAATTACATAAATTTTGAAAAACAATGAAGCTTCATTTACCACTTTACCATAAAAGATGGAGGCATGACTGTTGCTTGCAAGCCCTGGGTGATGTGAATGAGAACTTTTGGAATTATTACCTTGTCACTCAGCAGATGGCCTTCATTAATGGCAATTATATGAATTTACCAAGCTGGCCAAGCATTATCTGAGAGAAGGCATTATTAAGCCTCTGTGCAATTACTAAGTCCCTACAACTTCCATGACTTCACTGCAGGAAATTTAAAGCAGCTGCTGTTGTCACTTTTTTTTTTTTTTTTTCTGCTTAGAGCTGAATTCATTGATTTCACAGATGTAGTACCCCAGAATCTGAGGCCAGACCGTATCGCTGGTCTTTAATCTGTGTGTTCTCCCATTGGTTTTGATTAAAGATCAATTTTCAGAGTAGGCCGATGGCTATGTATCTATTCCCATTTGTGTTCTGCTTGTGTGATTGTTGTGCCTTTCACGAAAGAAAAATATGTTAGTGCTGCAAGAGTCCTGCAAGGTATAGAATCAAAGCAGTGGCGTATCTTGTTCATATCGCAGTTTATCTGGCTTGCTGTGCCATATTTATTAAAACCCTCTGGTGAGCGGTGCTCAGGTGATGATCTTAGTTCTGCACAGGGCTGCGATTGCCTGTGCTGCAGGTCATTCCAGTGGAACATGGATAGTGCATCTCAGCACCTTTTTTGTTTTCCTCACATGACCATTTTAGTTTATGGTTGCAGTATGATATTTTGTTGCATAAAACTCTTAAGAATAAACAGAATAGCCTCTGCTGCAGTTCACCTCAAGCCTACTTCTTCCTCTTGAGAGAAATCAGCAGCCAGGTGAACTGCTGAGGATTATTTATACTGACAAGTTGTTGGAAGCCACTGCACCGCTGTTTCTGCCTTGATGGAGGCTCAGTACCCCCCTGCTTCTGCTTAACTGATGTCACTGAAGAGACCCCTGAGAAATGCTGCTCAATCTCTATTTTTTAATGCTGCCCGCAGAAAAGAAATTGCAAAACTGCATTAAAACTCCAATTTAGCTACGTTTGTTTGTATTTAAAACAAGAAACATCAGCAGTTTCCTTCCTTCTCCCTGCCTTTTCAGCTTGATACAAACACTTGAGATGAACTTGCATGATGGGCTCAGGTTATGTCATGTTTCACCCAGATGCTGATTTTGTCAAGGTTTTACCAAATCTTTTAAAATTTAGAATGTGGCTATTGCATATGGTGGCCCCAACAGCATATGAAGACTTATTGGTAAAGTGGAGGAAATTAGTGTTTATTAATGCTTGGTGTATTTTTGAACTCAAAAGTAACTGGCAGTGATGTCTAAAAGAGAGAGTTTTAAATTATAAGCTGTGAATTCCAAGTGGTCTTATGAGACTTAACTAATGACACGTTGCTGTTTCTTTTGGTACCAGTATATTGCAGCAGAAGCAGCAAAAGAGACTTCTAGGACAGTATTTTGCTAAGGTTTGGTGATTGCAAAGCATACAATATCTGATACACCTATAACATTGTCTTCAAAGACACCCAATCATAGTTTGCATTGACTTAGAGCAAGGTATGGAACAGTGTGTAAGGGACATGAAATAAATAAGATGTCCCAATTTATTTATTTTTTTTTTTCTTCATACAAGTCATTTTTATTTGGGAAAAAAAAAAAAAGTAGATTTTTTATTATCCTTAAGAGGGTGCCAAGCAACTTCCTATTGACTTTACAGTGTCAGAGTGATGTTTCCAGACAGAACCGACACTGGAGGGAAGAAGAGGGGGCACACGGGGGTCTTGTGTGTCCTGACAGCAGCACCAGGACTGTTTCAACTGACTCATCCAATCTGTGCAGAGGATGTGACCGCATGCATTTCCTGGTACATCTGCTGTGTTCTTCTGCTCACGCAGAGCCCCAGCCTGTGACCCCTGTTGGGCTGCTTCTTGGACAGGTGCAGCCTCGTATGGCAAGAACTCAGGGATCAAAACTTGGTTCAGCTTTCAGACAGCAACACGGATACTGTCAGAGCAGATCAAGTAATATCTTAGCATTTCAGCTGGAGCCTGCATGAAATGTTCCACCCTGAATTAAAATATTATACCCTTATAGTGATTATACTTCATTTATCTTTAACAATGTTTCAGGCCTGTGCTGTTTTTTTCTTACTGCCTAAGGAGAGCTTAATAATGCATCAAGATTCAGAGCGGTTTTTTTACTTTGGTAAAACTGACCTAGTTTCCTCCATAACGCCACCCATCCCCAAAAAAGGAAACTTTTAAATAAAATACCCCTATGAAAATGTGAAAGACAACATTCATAATATTTCTTCCACATGTTCTGAAATTAAAACTAACCGATCTCCTCAGGTTGTTAAATAAGATTGAGTTTCATTTACAGGTTTGAGCTTTTTAATGCGTTAGCATCCCAGCTGCTTGTGGCAACATCCATGCAGTGTTACTTCACAGAAAAAGATTGTTATGACAGTTGTGAAAATGATACAGATGTTTGGTTTTGAAAATACAGACACCAGCAGTTTTCCTGATGCAAACATGTAACTGCTCACAGGCTGATGAAAGCTCATCATGTAAAAATATTCAGAATCCCAGCAACCTTGCATGACCACGTTCTCTCAGATATAAATAGCTTACTAATACAGACTAGTCGCCACAAAGCAGCTTTTTCTGTGAGTTGTCCAAATTCAGTAGCTGCAGGAAATAACTTACGTAATAAATACTTTCTGGTACTTCCAGTAGGCCCTATAATGTATCATATACATTCCTCTCAAGGGCACTTTTTAACCATTTCAACCTCACTGTACTCACAGGTGTCCATTGACTTGTCCTTTTGACATTGATTAAAGACTTTTTTTGTCAGCTTGCTCTCAGAGGCGGAATGGAGACACAATGTACGGTATATACACTGTGACCATGGGTTTGGGACTGCCTAATTCTGCTTCTGTCAGCATTAATCAAACATGTGGCACAGGCCTATAACAAAATGGCCCTTTGTGATTTATTTGTTCAGTCATGTTTGAGAAGAATCCAAATTTATTCTAACCTTGGAGTTGTGATGTGTATATGTGGTGTCTATGATGTTCTTCCACAGCCAGTGGTTTTCTGAGGTTGTCCATGTCCCTTGCAAGGACTATCATTTAGAATGTCAATCTTCTCCAATTCTCTTAAGTCATTCACAATAGTCCCTTCCCAATTTTTTTTTAATTAACTACCAAAGGTAAAAGTAGCTATTAATGAAAAAACAATGTTAATTTTTTTTCAAGTCAACTTGATAGATAGAAAAGCAAACCAGCCTGCTTTCAACTTCCCTGTGGAACTACTGTCTTCTAGACTATGATGTAAGACCGTGTTTCATACAGTATCTTAGCTAGAAGGGGTAGCTCTGGTGGAAAAAACATACTTTTATGATGTAGCCATGCTTTCCTGATCATGCTTATCACATGAGAATTTAAAAAAGCAGAACACAAGCACAAAGCCAGAAATGCCACTTGATATTCAAGAGATACAAAACTAAAGGTAAACACACCATCAGTAGAGATTTTCCATTTCCCTTGAGCTATCATGGGGTTATGGATGAATGGAAGCATTTCATTACGTTGGTTTTGAGCTTGAGTCAGGTTACAGAGATAAAAAGTCAATTTCCTAAACAAGCTGGAGTCTTGAAATTCAGGGAACTTTCTAAAGACTCTGTAGTTCAAGCAAAAATTATGGTTGGTGCAGAAATTACCAGATGAGGTTCCATGGTTTATGGTGTAAAAGAGGTTAAAAGTGATGAGGTTCCCTCCTGATCTTTGTAGCATTTAAACATTCTTGCCCATTGATGTGGTAGATTATCTGGATTGATTACTGAAGTACAGCTCGGGGAGTCTGTCCGTGTGTACCAACCAATGCATTCCCCTTGACAGAATGTATGTATTGGATTAAGAATGAAAAATACCGGCAAGAGGTTGTGGGGAAGGAAAAAATGCCAAACAGAATGTGGAGAGGTAAAAATTATGAAACCAAAGTAGAGGGGGAAAAAAGACACAACTGGTTTTGCTGCAGGTGGAAGTTTGCCCTCAGAAACAAGGCACCCGCAGGCACGGCGGTGGAGGTCAGCAGCTCTCCAGTGCAACTTTACGCTGTAACTTCTCCCTATCAAAAGAGCAGGCATCCTCCTGCCCCAAGGACCGGCCCATGTACACCAAATGAGATGATATGTGGGTCTCACCTCTGAGATCAGAAGGTTGAAGGTCTGAGAATCAGCTGCAGATTTGGGGAAGAGGGGAGGACAGAGGCCAGCAGCTGTACTGAATAAAGCCATACACACAGACATGAGCTCTTCTCACCATGGTAAAAGACTGATTGAGATATTCCATTCCACTTGACATCTTAGAAGGGAGAAATATTTCATCCTTCTGAACATATGAAGGCAATTAGGAAGAGAGGGATTCAGCGTAGTTGATGGCAGAAACATCATACTGAGGTGTAAGTAAATAATAATTTCTCTTTTATAGCTTAGCCTCAGTTTTGCAAGGATGCACACATGTCTGCTGCTCCACTGACATGACTGCGTAAGTGCAAGGAAAGCAATTATGTCTTCCTTGCACTGGTTATTTGCACACTAACACCTCCCTCTGTACTGTCTGTCAGGCTCCTGTCTTCCCTTCCTTGAAAGGCTTCTTCCAAGAATAGATATACAATCCTCTTCTACATTGAAGCCATAAAAAATATGGCAGACAAACAAAAGAAACTAAACCCACATGATTCCAATGTATGTGCTAAACACCACTTACCAATTGCTTTGCAGGTTGCTGCTTCATTCCACCCTTTAACCTGCTTACCTATGGCACTTACTTAGGTTGTGACTTCTTGAAGGAAGAGTTTTATGTCTTTTTATGTATTATCATACTGCAAACACTGTGAAAACACAGCTGCTTACTACTTCTTACATATGTTATCTCGTGCTGTGAAATCCGCAACATTTTCAAAAAGGTTGTCTCCTCCCTTACAAATCTCAGAAAAGTTCGTCTGGCCCTGCTACTTCACAAGTTTAAATTGCAATATACTCTGCCTCGGGTTTTGCTTGTGGGTTTTTTTGAACATTTGTTCATTGCTGTGAAATGATTTCTGCCTCACACCTCTTCCCTTCTGATGTTTAGACCGAGTTGCCTTCACGTCTGTTGAGCATTATTATCATAGGCACAGCTGCACTTAGACTTATGTAATACTTCATCAGGGGAGGAAGCATTGAATACCTCTTACAGAAGTTAATGGAACAAAATCTGTTTAATTAAATTGTAATTTGAAGAATTCAGCAGAAAAGATGCTGCATCATTCAGGTTGTAAACAGAATGCTGCTTCTGGCCACTTTCATAAAATAGGCTGCTAAGTGCACTGTTATTCCTGGACCTCCTTCTAAAGCTTTGCATTGCCTTAAATAGGCCAGCACAGTATGTGCTGCTTTGTTACGAGTTCATGTGGAGCAATTTTCGTTAAGAAGCTAGCTCCTAAAGTACCTGTAAGGTACCCATTCCCATGCTTCAGTAACGCTAAACCAGCTGCTTTGCCTCCCAGCCAAATGCGTGGGGCTGAGGACCATCATCATAACAGTAATACCTGCTGCATCTGACTCACTACAGCTCCTGCTGGGAGTACAAGGAGGATTCGCTTCCAAGTTCAAATTTTCTAGTTGTCATTTTCCTCCCTCACTCTTTTTTGTGTTTTTTGCATACTGTGGGAGGAGAACTTTAGATGATGGTGTCTGAGGAGACTACCTGCAGAAGCTGAAGAAGTCTGAGACCTATATTCGTGCTTTCAGGAGTATTTCTTGATAGGAGCGTTGTATTCTCTGCACCACAGGAAAGAGAAAACGAAGCCCAGTGCGTCAGGCTCCAAAGCACAAATGAGAGCTATGTGAACAAAACTGTCTGTAGCACACTTCTACCCCATGAATGTTCGCCATACAGACACTAACAATCTTGGTAGAAATTGCTGTGAGGGAAAATTATCTGAAACATTATCATTTACCTTACAGCTGCGGGTTTGCGTCTTGAAACATGGACGTTTCACCTGTAATTTAATCTCTATTATAAATGAATCGTGGAAACTCTTTTCCCTGGGCACTAGACCATCAGATTGTGTATGGACTCTGCCAGCAAATATTACTAAACACCTACGTAGTCTTTTAGACACTCTAAAAAGAAATAGCTGTGCATATGAAAATAGATAGGCAGCTTTTTTTCAAGTTGGTAACGTATAGTAACTATATATATATATATTGCCCTGGGCAACTGGCTCTAGGTGGCCCTGCTTGAGCGGAGGGGTTGGACAAGATGCCCTCCAGAGATCACTTCCAACCTCAACCAGTCTGTGACTCTGTGATATGTTAATTGTCTTTCTTCAGTACATACATATTACACAATGATGTCTGTTGAAATTATTCATCTTTCATGGTCAACAGAGGTCACTGCTTTAAAAGACTTCTTTAGTATTAATAGATATCCTAACGGAGCTTTTCAAATACCTGTAATTAAATTCTGTACCTTTTTCTTCTGTACTGAATGATATTTTGTCCAAATAAAGAAATCTAAAGAAGGTCTTATAAGGACATCTTAAGGATGACATTGTTAGATACAGGAGAATCACTGTATGCTAAAGGTGTAATCAGATGTACAAATAACAGTAGGTACTGCAAAGAAGGATTTTATTAAAAAAAATAAATTACTTGTCATGTACAGTGGATTGAACAAAAATCTGTCTTCCACTCTGGGTGGATTTAAATGCCACGTTATTTGGTTTGAGAACAAAGAGCATTTTCAGTTTATCTGTTGGGTGCACACAGAAGAGGCAGCAAAATGGATTCGCTGTGCACCAAACATGGGTAAAGTGTTACTGAGAACAGCATAGATAAAGAGGTTAGTGTGACTACAGTCAAACAATGATTATTTATGGACTTCGGTGTGCTTTTTGTGCATTGCTAGAATGAACAGTGATTAGATCTGAACCTACTAAGAGTTTAAGGGGATTGGTGGGATGGGTACAATTAATCTGGTTTTGGTTGTTAAACTGACTTAATAAAAGGCAAGGCATGTAGGTGTGTGTTTTATCCTTAAGTTACATTGAAGATGTTGTTACAGTCCAATAGTATAATTAGATTTATGAATGCCTCAAGCAGGTATTCAAAACTGGTCGCATCTTTTGCTTCTAAAGAGTGAGATTTGACATGCAAGACTTATTTTCCTGAGAATTGTGCTACAGATACTCTCATCACTGATAACTGTTTGCAGAACACCATTTTGAATCCGTTATCATTAAGAATTTACAAATGAACACAAGGATTATATGACATAATTCATTGTGTTTTTCAGAAGTTTTTGAGTTGGTTGATTCTTTTTTAACACAGTAGTTTGATCACATGCTAGGGAGTTTGTTCTTTCACCAGTACACAAATTAGTTACCAGGATACTGGATATTGGTAAGCCTACTAGCTACATACTGGTAGGATGCAGACAATATGGAGCTACATGACATCAAACCTAGCCAATAATCACATGAATGTATCATTATCAGTTCACCTTTGTGATATTCTACCTTAGTAATTAATATTTTAAAGAACTCCTTAGTAACTGTTCTTATATTTTAAATATTGTGACCCATTTTCAAAACTATTTAATGTCATAATAGTTCAATAATCAAATATATGCTTTTAGACGTTATAGCCAGCCACAGCATTTGTATCTGTGCAAGCAAAACCAGTATGTACAATCAGCTCTTATGCTTTAAGAGAAAGGGAGACCTGCAGATATCAAGAAAATACAGCATCATCAGTGGTTCAATGCAGTATGGGTTTTGACATAACAAATATTTAATGATTCATTACTGCAATACACAGTATTCTTCTTATATAATGTAGTAGTTGTTCTTGTAATTATATAAGAATATGTCCTGCGACATAACACAATGACCTTGGAACTGATCCGTGTAGGATAATGCTGAGCACGTAGACTCAACACATTTTTATGGTGACATAATCCAGTACAAAGACAGAACAAACCAGAGATCCTTTAGAGGCTATAAAAGAGCTTTCTTTTTCCGTATTTTAAAAATTAAGGGCAAAATCCTGACCTCTACTGAAGTCAATGTCAATTTTACCAATGGAAGCAAGATTTCATTTCAAATAGGGAAAGCAGGAAACTTTTTGGTGTGCTCCCCTTGTCTCAGTTTTCTTCACTGGCCCAAGCTTTTCTGAATTAAGTCCTAGAATGGCTTATATGCTGACAATAGTCAAAGAAAATAATCTTTTTGCTGTCTTTTGAAAGTGCTTAGCATATTTTAGATCTCTAAAATGGATTTAATATGTTATCTCCTTTCATTTTTCACATTTCTCTTGTGTATGATATCCCTCAAAAAAGGTTTGGGCATACCAAACATTTTACTCCTCAGGAGTGTTTGATTAGCACTACGTCTGTCCGCCGAGATCGGAAATGAGCCACACATCTTAATTCCAGGGAGGTGTTTGTAGCAATATATTAATCAGTGTGTAGGTTTTACAACAACAGGCTCAGTGTGGAGAGATAGATCACTATGGTACTGCATAGCAAGTCATCAGGACAGTGGGATGGGGAAGTTTTATCTATGAATGGGACAGTTAAGTACAGGATCTGACGTCTTCTCCGCCAAAGTGACATTTACATTACCAGAAAGAGAAGTTTTGGCGCTCCTGCCAAAGTATCACCGAATCAGTGAAAGGTAGATAGGTTTTGGAAAGTAAGATTGAATCTGCACTCATCAAGGACCCTAAGAAAGAGATTGCTGTAAAAGCCAAAGTACTTTACCAGCAAAGGTTCTCTCAACCGAATGCAACCTCAGACATAAAGCACATGGGAAGACAAAATTCCTGATGAAGTAGGTTAAGACAATGCCCATAGCAAATCAGTGGCATATAGGAACACTTTTTTAGGTTTGATGGTTTTATAAGAAAATTAAATAAAATGTCTTGTTTGTTTGCATTGACCTTTATCTTTCAAAAAAATTTTCCATATGTTATATATAAATATTTTTGTAAGTTTGCTTTCGAAGTAACTGGCTAGCATCAAAGCATTTTTTTATATTTTTCATCTAAGAGTGTGACAAATGTAGAGAACAAAGGGCCAAGTGTGTATACGAGAAAAAAACAGCAGACAGAAAGCTGTAAATATTGGCAATGTTGATTTACCAATTGTCCATGTCTGACCTACCAGACTGCCAGGCATTTTGCAATTCCTAGCTATGGTTGATGGAAACCAGTACTGTGACCTTTCTTCAAAGTTTTATTTTCACCTCCTTTCTTCAGCATCTGTGTGCTGAGCAACTTACATGTTTTTTTAACATCAGTTTCCTAAATTTTTAGTTCATAGGAAAGTTCAAAGAACAAAGAAGCCCTTGTTGGAGGCTAAGACACCACTCAAATCAGTTCACATCATCTGCATGTAAATCAGTTGCCTGGAGATGCCAGTTTTTGATAACATAGAACCTGTTTTGGGGAAATTATGTGCTAGAGATGGGAAGGAAGTCGTGCTGGAAGATGTACAATTAAGTTGGCAAAGTGTTGTGTGAAACACAGATTGATGGTTTCCGTAAACCTAAGCACGCACAAGTTTAGCAGTCACTTCAGTGTGCAATTGCATGAATACAGCATTAATGAAAGATAGTCTTAAGAGGGAAAGGGACTGTCCTGTCTGGGCTAATATACAGTTCTTTTTTTGCTTCTATAATTAATTTCATTTTATTTTCATGAACATTTTAGGTGTATCAATACATGCATGAAACCATAACTGTTAATGGCTGCCCCGAATTCCGAGCCAGGGCCACTGCAAAGGTAGGACACGTGCAACTGTTGAAATATGTGTTACCAAAGTGACCCAGTAATTGACTGTGCGCGTGTGTGTTTCAGGTATTCGTGTGTACACTGTAAGAAAATTTAGACATCAGTGGCAGCCCAGAGTCTAGAACCAGTGCTACTTCCCAGGTAACAACCATAATGGAAAATTTCAACCTTTATGCTGCTTCTGTAGCTTAAGAAAAGAGAATGATTTTATGGAAATTTATGCTTTTTTGAAAAGTTGCTTTGCAAAAGCAAATATACTGGTTCATTCTGTAGAAGTCTGCCTGCAAAAAGCAATATTTTAATGGACTGTTTTCCCATACAGCACATCCAGAGAGGACACTGTGATTTGGGAGAGAGAAATTAAACAGTCAAAATTCTACTTTTAACTAATGGGAACTGTACGTACTGAGCAAGTGGTAAGGATGAACAGTGACAAAAATGGCCTGATCAAGAGACTCCGCAGCCAAATGGAAGCCCATTTTTTCTGATGCATTACCCATTTTAATAAAATATATTGCCTCTTTGTCCATGTGGATCTGCCTTTCTTGTATCCTTAGACGGTGACAGCTACATTACTGCTACTGCTGAAATTATAATTTTCTAAGGGAATTCACATAAACATGAAAGTACCCATTCTATGTGCCAGTATGAAATATGATCTATATTTTTGTAACGTGCACAAAGATAGATGCTTCCAAACACGGAGGTCCACCGTGGCTTTCTTTTTCCCATTATCATTTTGTGTTCCACGCTATCTTCTAGGTGGTATAGCAGATACTATGCAAAGCAGGTAAACCTGCAAAACCTATGACTCTTTTTTAGAGATACTTCTTTATGGTCCCACTCCTGTGAAGTTAGTGACAAAACTCCCTGAAATCTTAATGGAACTAAGATTTTACCATTATGTATTTGCGTTAAGAGATTGTCATTTAAAGCTGTATCAGAAGATGAAGGTTGGGAGTGTGTTACGAAAGTATTTTAGAGAAGCAAGCTCTATAGCAAACAGCAAATAACCTAATATACACTAAATTGCAGTGTATTTTCCTTACAAAGTAGAACATTCTTTTCTGTAGGCTTTTCATCTGATTTTAACCTTCTAATTGAAAGTTAATGGGCAATGTAATATTGTAAGGTCTATGCTTCTGTATAGAGAAATGTTTATATGAAATCCTGATTTGTCTACACTGCAGGTAAACGTAGAAACTACTGCTATGTTCTATAGTAAATGGGGAGAAATCCAATTAGTGTTTGCCATTCTCATTTCTTATTCATATAGAACAGCAGGGTTACAGAGCAATGTTTCGATATCACAATATTTCCTGGTTATTTCTGGGCTGTCTGCATTGCATTCTCCTAGTGCATTCGTGTCTGACAAAATGTATGCATGATGACGAGGTCTGCATGTGCCAAAACATGTAACTGAGAATGATCCATTATGTCACATCATCCACTAGCTTCTATTAAGCATAAGCATTATTAGGATGCTCAAAACATTAGCGTAATGCAGAATTGTTTGAACAGTTTGGACTGCAAATACAGGTTGAAAAGGATAAAATATTTTCTTAATGTTTATTTAATGATTTACTAAAATCTGTAAGTAGGATAATACTTGCAGTGAAAAGTGAAGTATAAGATGTAACATTTTTCTGGATGCAAGTTTTACAGTTTGTTACGTGAGGTTTTTTTTGCCAGAGTAAGATTAACAATCTAGGATTTTTCTAATTGATTTATAAATCCGTTATTTTAAGATTAAATTTTTAAATAAAAGTTTGGATCCAATTATATTATAAAACCTCATATTCCAGTCCCAGGAGTTACTTAGTTTGAGAAATTTCATAAAGATTATAAATTCAACTTTTTAAAATAAGAATATCCTTTTAGGATTCTTTTCTGTGCCCCAAAAAATAAAATAAATAATTCCGCACCTCTGGAAGCAGAGCAGAGAGTTAACAATTCAGTCCGTCCACTTGATTTCAACTAGGAACACAGTAGAGATCGCATTATCTTACCCCAGAGCAGCACGTTTTCTCCCTGTGGAAAGGCAAAGAAGAAATGCACTAGTGATTGCAAGTGCTCGCCACTGCGCAGTCGGGCTTCCTGGTGCCTCCTTCTGGCTCTGCCGCTGACTTTCTGCCTTATCTTTGACAAGTCACCTAAACTCTCTGTTCCTCTGCTTATTCCTTTATTTCAAAAGCATTGGCATGGGATGTATTTTAAGAAAACAAACAACGAAACAAAACAAACCACCCAAAACAAAACCCAAAAAACAACACGCTTTCAGATGATCAGAAAAAGTCAGAGTAAGGTGCCGTAATGTTTTCACAGGAATGAATTCTTCCTGCAAATGAACAACAGGGTGCATGTCAGTGTTCTCCCCACATAGCCAAATCACTCCTCTTTTTCTTCTAGGCAACAGTCGCTGCTTTTGCTGCAAGCGAAGGCCATTCACACCCGCGAGTGGTGGAGCTGCCAAAGACGGATGAAGGCCTGGGCTTTAATGTCATGGGAGGAAAGGAACAAAATTCACCTATTTATATTTCTCGCATCATTCCTGGAGGAGTGGCGGAAAGGCATGGAGGGCTCAAACGGGGGGACCAGCTGCTTTCGGTTAACGGAGTGGTATGTGGAAATTTGATAGAGCTTCCATTTCGTCTGAATTTTCCTTTTTCACAGCTGCTCTAATGCCATGATTTGAAATGCAGGCACATAAAACAAAAAGAAGTAGCTCTGTGAGGGACCTTCAGTATGCATTTGCGGTGCAGTGAGGCAAAGCATCATCGACAACTTTGTGACACTACAATTTTCGTTGCAATGGAGGGCGCTTGAAGAGCTTTGTTTTAAATCCACGCCACATGCTCTGTTTCCAAGGAAGCTATGTCTGTCTGAATTGATAATTCTGCAAATTCCTTTTGTAGTAAAAGCATAATAACAGGCTTTGTGGTTCTTGCACGTCATCGCCTCTGAGGCACTCAGCCCTTTCCAAACACAGTGGTGCCTCAGTGGCACTTGTGCAGTCTTGTGCCCTTCAGAGTGTTTGAACACATAAAATCAAAAGAAATTTGGTAAGAACGTTTGGTGCTGATTTGCAGTGGAAGGTACATTCCAGATTTCTGTCAGTGACATTCATCCAGCTGAGATATCTTTGTCAGAGAAATCAGGTGTACAAATGAACGCATACAGGGACCATGTATTTTCAGAAAAAAGGTACATTTTTTTACATAGTCATTTTTCTTGTAAGTCAGTACTTCAGGGTATATGTATTTTGTGTTAGTTTCACTGTGAATGTCAGTATGGAGGTAAAAATGAAAAGAAAGGAAAAACAAGGCTCTGACTGTATGACATGGGTCAAATTCTGCCTTTCATTTTGCTTTTTGTTTCCTTTTACAAGGGAATGTAAAGTACTGAAAGGGTAAGCATACTCATTCATATAACCCTACACTTCTCTTAATGAAAACATAATCCTTTTTCATGCAAAACCTCCATCTAAACCTCATATTTAAATACACAAAAGGCACGTAGGAGCAATTCTTGAATCCAGTCATAAATATAAGAGTTTCCAACTTAAATTTCCTCTTTGTTGCAAGCCCATAAAGAATGAAAAAAATGCAGCTTTCTACATGCTTTCATGTTGTCATCTGTTTCTCTCAACAACAGCTATTCCCTTTCCCTTGAAACAAAATATCAGTGCAACACTTCAGACAGACTTTTTACCACTTTCTCCATCAACCATAATGTTCTCAAAAAAGAAATAATAGGTCTAGAAGCTTGCTTGCCCCAGTACATGATGAGAAAGAAAAGATAGGAAACAAAAAAAAAAAAAAAAGAAAGCCCACTGAAAAGATCGTATAGTCTCAGGGAAAAAGAAATCAACTGAATATTTAAAAAGTAAATTGCCTGAACTTTACTGTTTGGAAGGAGTTTAAATAATTTTGCTGCTGTTCAGCACTTCTTTCAGCAGGTGAATAAAAAGGCAGATATAAAGAGTTTATATCCACTATTTGATGTATGGTTCTTGAAAAATCCTTTTACTGTCAACAATGTCAAGGCAAATACTGGAGAAGAAAGTGGTGAACCTTCAGATGTCAAGATGTATTGAATTTGACTCTGTCGTCATCTATTTCATGATACTCTGTTCAAAAAAATTCATGAATGTGCTCTAGAATATGTTTTTACCTAATGTAGCAAAAAAACCACAATATCCATTTCCCACTTGCATGTAGGCACACAAGAAAGTTGTTTCAGAGATCCGACAGAAATACTTTTATGTTCAGAGTCTAAACAACAGAATTTGAAATTTGAATTGCAGTTGGAATTGAAATAATGCCTATGACCGACTGTTCATAAGCCAGTCTTGGGCTGAATTAAGCCCATACAATATAATTCTTAAAAAGGCAAAAATTATAGCAGTGGTAATTTGTTTGCAGACAGCTTGAGACAGGAGGAGAAAGGTCTAAATTTAACATTGATCGCTGGGACTAGTTCACTGTGCTTCTCTCAATTTAGCTGGAGAAAAGCAAATAATATACAGTATGTACAATACAACAGACGGCTCAGCAGTGGAACATGAAATGAAAATGAAATATCTGTAACCTGTTTGTGCTCAGAAGTTGGTGGTTATCCAACTTCATAATTATGAACATAAAATTAGAGCTGTGTGTTCAGAATTCAGATTTGTTATCCCAGCATGACTGGGATGATTGTTCCTTGAGCTGTTTCACCGGACATTAAAAATAGTGTTTTCTCGTTATGCTGGGGATTTTGTTACATACTTCTGTCCAACCCCCTCAAAAGTAAAGGAAATTGAAAGCAGTACGCCCTCCAGATGGCTCAGCAAAGGCACTTGCTGGTGGCTGTTCGTATCTGGCAAAGATTCTGCATTTGTCAGATACCTGTTGTGAGTCAAATACAGAAAGGGATGCAAAATAGGTTTATAACAGCTAATTTCTGAGCCAAGCATTTGCTTACATGTATCTAATAGCAATACCTTTATCAGTTTCTCAACTTGTGGGGTAGCAATGTGATTCTCATTTTTGGCTGCCAGAGACTTGGATTTTTCTCTTATATATTTATGACAAGTCTGTGAG
Organism: Pampusana beccarii; assembly: GCA_013399365.1. NCBI lineage: Eukaryota > Metazoa > Chordata > Aves > Columbiformes > Columbidae > Pampusana > Pampusana beccarii. The sequence continues at coordinate 137,625 of VWYH01006006.1, forward strand.
CCTAGATACAGCAATGATTGGTGTTTTCCCACACCATATCTGCAGTTCATTCAACGGTTCTTGTCCCTACAGTATTTTGCATCCCATTTTTTGATGCAATGTTTCAATGCAATAAAGGAAATACAGACGTAAGTATATATAAATATATGTCATCAAAAATTACAGATCAAATGAAGATACATATTCTAAAACAAATTTATTAAACCCCATGTTTGGTGTAGATCCTCCCAACGTTCTCAACCGGTGTAATCCTGTCAGTAAAATCCCTGCAGGCAGCACTGATACCAGCAGGAGTCATTCGCCAGCACAACCTCACGGGTTTGCAGAGGTGGAAGAAATCAAACAGCAGAACAACTTCCTGTGCTGGTATGAGCTCTTCTCCCTACTGCAAGGGGCTCTTATATTTAGGTTGTGCAGCTACAGCTGTGCAGGTAAAGCATTTGTAGTGCCTTAGAAATAGGAGTGCAAGCAGCAATGAAGACATGAAGAGCAAGTGTAGCAATCATGTCGATAGCAGTTGAAAACTTTGGTTGTTAAGACCTGGGTTAGGTACGTTTAGAGAGTAGGATTTGTATTTAGCAGCACTATCTTTTACTTTGCTATTTTCCCCTCTCCAGTTATGGTTCACAGCTTTAGGCTGAATTCTGTATCATTACTATTCAAGTCAATGGGAGCTTTCCATTGACCTGGATAGCAACAAAGTCAAACCCTTCATTTCTAATTAGAAAATACTGTCTGTTAACTGGAAGAACAAGGCCGGAGGCAAATGTGAAAGAAAACAGGCAATCATGAATTAAATACAGGTTACTAAGTCATATGAAGTATTAAAGTACACCACTTTGTTATTCCCTGAAAGAACAATCACAATTGCTTACTGGTGCCAGTTAGACCCATCCAACTCTTTGAAAGCAAATGAGTATTTTAGCTACTTCATGTAGCTTGGGAGCTTACAGTTTTTGTTCATAGCCTGTTCTAAGTTCATACCATTCCACAGCAAGACTGATCACGACAGTGTCTTTTCCTCTGAGTGCCCATACCGTGTCATGCTGACAGGCAGAAAATAAAATAAAAAACAATGCCAAGTTTTATACAGTTCCTCTCAAGGTGAGAAGTGTGTTTACCAAAGCCAGTATCACCGTGTCACAAAGCAATGAGTTATAAAAGGTAGCTACTTACATTATCTGCTGCTCCTTTTCTAATATTGAGCAGTTATGGGGTAGGTGACATGGGGATTAGATTTTAATTTGTACCTGTGACTTGTTCATTAAAGCAATTTCACAAAACACGCTGTGCCATCTATAGGTTTTTATTTGAAGTCTCTTTGAAGCATTAGGTACATTCACAGTTTCTTATCCAACAACAATTTCCTCTTTTTCAAATATTTGGAAAGAAACTCTTTTTTTCCTCCAAATTAACTTTGGGTAGCAGTGCTTGTTCAGCAAATTTATCCCAATCACAACTTCTAGCAAATCTGAATATTACACACCATGATTTCTCTTGAAGATCTTTGAGTAGGAGACCTACTGGAGGAATTTCATGAACATACAGTTCAAAAAGGTGAAATCATTTATTTCTCTTAACAATCAAGTGTATATTTATTTCAAGGTTTCCTCTTTTTCTGGTAATAATTTCAGCACCTGAAATTATATTCATTATTTCTCTAAGTTGCATTAATATTTTTGAAGCATCTTAGTATTTCCATAGAAACTGAGTCCAGTTAGTTGACCCAGACAGGGAATCATTATTTGGATTAATATGTTGAAGGTTGTTTAACAGGAGACAGGAAGATAAACAGCAAGGTGATAAGCTTGAATTGTGTTGTTTATATTATTTATGTAGAAGCGTACTGTGTCTGCTTTTCGAAACCTTTAAATCATTATTTCTAGTTCAAAGTGTGCCACAGCAGAAATACTTCTTATTCATTGTTCTTGCACAATGCTAGTCAGTCAAACAGGAGAGATGAAAATAGAAAGAATTTTCTTCTGACAGTTGCCATAATCATGCTAAGTTATTCTTTCAGCATGAATTGTACTTCAAATTTTTTGAATGATGCTGCTTCTCTTTGGACACCTATGGGTATAGTTTAATTTTAAATAGTGTGGTGTACATGTGAGTTGTAAAACACAACATGTAGTAAAACTTTGATTTATTTTATGTGGGAAGAAAATTACTTATTTTTTAAATAGTCTAAAATCCATGTGAAGAGTTCAATTGTGCAGTCTTTTTTTTTTTCTCCTGTGCAGAGATACTTTTGTTTCTTTGAATATATCTTACAACACCCATGGGCAATCATACGCCATTAGAAAATTTCACCCTTTCTCTGAAGGTGGGGAACAATGCACATGCCTGAAAAGCACTCCAGTCAGACCACTTAATGGTGGAAATTAAATACTCTTCACAGCTGAGTCACCTCCCCCTTTTGGAGATTTACTGTTTCAAACAATGTTAGCATAGAAATCAGAGCTCGAGCCCCTTTGGGAACACTTCTGATTTCACAGCAGATATCATCTTACTCTAAACCGTTTTCCAGAAAGGGAGGGAAAATATATATTCCTTCAGCGAGCATTTGTGACGTTTCAGTTGTTAGTGTTTGGTTGCTTACAACTAACCAGATAAAGACTAGCTTATTTCCAGTGGAGAAGCTGTATCACATAAATGGTGAATGTGTGAGCAATGCCATTAGCTCTCTAGGACACGGGTTGTCCCGGGAGCTCCTTCGCCTGCAGCTCAGCAATTGCTTAATCACCACACGTCCTCCCCTGCAGGATCCAAACAGGGCCAGGGCGTAAGAAAGGAATTGCTGTTTCAAACTTGCAATTTCTTCATTTCTTACCAACGTTTAAGTAGGATTTTATTTTTGTACCCTGCAAACAGTTTGTTTGGGTTTTTACTGCGGGGTTTGGGTGGGTTTTTCAACATCATTTTTCTTTGCATAAAGCTTGTTGAGTGTTTCCCCTCGTTTCCATGTGGATCAGAAGTTAGGTTTGTAATGAAACCTAAAACAGATTTGGTTTATTTAAAATATGAAAATTAGTATATTCCCAGCGGTTCATAAACCTTAACACTTTCCCTTAAAGCTCCCTTGAAAAATGTAAGGTATGGAAACTTCCTAAAACCCCGATAGCCTTTCCATATGAAAAACGGGGCTGAGCTCTAGATCAAAGCAGCATTTTTGTGATTAAATCTCTTCTCCCTGCTCCCAGAGCGTGGAAGGAGAACACCACGAGAAGGCGGTGGAGCTGCTGAAGGCAGCCAAGGACAGCGTCAAGCTGGTGGTCCGCTACACACCCAAGGTGCTGGAGGAGATGGAGGCTCGCTTCGAAAAGCTGAGAACAGCCCGGCGCCGGCAACAGCAGCAACTGCTCATTCAGCAGCAGCAACAGCAGCAAACTACACAGCAAAACCATATGTCGTAGGTGAGAGGATTCATTGGTCTTCCCTAGAGCCCGCTGACAGCACCCTGCCTGGGCCAGCAGTGCCGGCCAGGGGCCAGGGGTCTGTCAGGGCAGGGGCTCAGGGGCTGGTGCCAGGGCCTGTCCCAGCCCCAGCCAGGGGCAGCTGGGGGGCACCAGGGCAGCCCCAGGCATTGGGCACCTCCCTGGGGATGGGGACCAGCTCAGGCCAGGCCAGGATGTGGGCCTAGCTCAGTGGGACCCGTGGCCATGCAGGGCAGGGCTGTGGGGAGATGGAGACCAGTCCTGCTGCAGCATCGCTGGGGTGGGGGGTGATGGCCCCAGGAAGCCAATATGGGGTCCTGGGGTGTGAGCAGGTAGGGAAGCTCTGGGGGCTGAGATGGGGTCCTGAACTGGGGGAACCCAGGGAGGGGTCAGGGACAGTCAGGGCTGGCGGTGCTCTCAGGGACCCAACAAGCACACGCTGCAAGGAAGATGATCAGAAATCATTCCTTGGTATATATCCACGTGGTCTGTCCCATTAAAAATGCATTTTTAAAATAGAGGAAAGGCCCTAACAAATTCGGGAGCCAGTTTTGAACTAATAACCCCAAGATCAATAACCACTGTGCAGGTCTGGCTTTACAAGCAAGACTGTATAAGAAGTCTGTAGTTACCGGGAACATTTTTTTAAATTAAAAACCAGAGCATTTGTGACAAGCAAGAATATGCTACCGGATTTAGACACACCTTAATGTATTTTCAAATAGTCTGTTATCGCTCTGCAACAGAACATTGAGAATTTGTGCTGGTACATGAAGAAAAGTCTTCCTATTCCTGTCCCTGCTGCAAGAAACCCAAACTTCACTCTGCAGTTCCTCTGCTGGGAACCCACAAGTGCTTATTTCTCATTTCCAGTTTGGTAGGAAGTATTTCATTCACTCTCAGCTGATATTGAATATTACAATAGAATTGTAATTGTAATATCAGTTTAACAAGCTGCTGAGCTTTTCCCAGTGAAGTCAAACCACATGGCATGTGAGGTACAGAGATACTCTATATAAGCAGGTTTTCTTAAATTAGTGAGAGTTTGTGACATGAATGCAGTTATAAATATGCTCAGTTGGCCCAAATGAGATCGAGTAGGAAGCATGTCCTAATGACTTACATTTTAATCCTCCACATCTCATACCAGGTGTTCCCAAAACAACGTATTTGTAACCAGTAAGAGTCTACAAGTGACTAGGAAAGTCCCCAGATGGTCAGAAACTGAAGCTCCCGGTGATCTTATTAATGTTGACACTGACTTCTGTTGATACTTAGGATAAAAAGCCCTCCGTGTAGACCCCCTGTCTTGTGACTACCAGAATTCCAGCTTTGTTGATGCAAACAAAGGCTTCGAGTGGGATCTGAATCCCACATCAGGGCCTCAACTCAGGCAAGACGTATAAACAGCAGTATTTAATGAAGCTAGTTTGGGGTTTCTGTGTAAAATATGGCAGTCACAGGAGACAAACGTACAAATGGCACAGTCTCACATTAAGGTTTTCGTTTTTTCAGTTTCCTCGTTTCCTTGTGCTTGCTCTGAGAAATGCATTTCTTTAATTCTAGGTTATTCTCAAGAAACAAAAAGCCTCGACCAAGAGTTCAGTAGTCAAGCAACCAGAGCTGTACTTCAGTATTCCAGCAAAAGGAAACAACTACAGGAACACAAAACAGAATTCATCTGGAGAATGTGCTGTACAAGAATAATGTAGTTAAGACAGCCATAGGGAAGGTACCCTCATGATAAGGCTTTTCAGCACATGGCAGTCATGGGTACATAGTACTGCTGTGACTCTATTCCTAATAAGAACAGCATGATAGGTAAACCGTATGAAACAGAGAAGTCCAGGGCTTCCAAATAATTCTGTTTGAGCTAATCTTGCACTCCTTACTCTGAGAAATTGGCCAGTTGGCTTTCTCCGGGCAGTGAAAGTTTTGTTTTAAGGAGATCAAGATTGGCTGCTTTTGGGGACACAATCTTTCTCTACAGTTATCTCCAGAAATGAACAACGACATCAGTTCAAAATTTTGCCACAGGCATCAAATTCATACATCACACTTCATAGCCACTTTGTACTATATATTGTAGAACTGTTTTAACCTAACTTCCTGTTTATAATTTTCAATTTTCCCTCTGGAAATAGCAATTTACTATATTTATAAAGTATTCCATTTGTAGAAGCAATTGGCTTTTTACTCTTGGTGTTTCCATATATTTTATTATGCATCAACAGAGTGAGAAAGTTTTAGGTCAATTTTAATTTTATTAGTAGAAAGTTAGGGAATCCTAGAACTGTATTTTTAAACGTAGGTATTGCTTGTATCTATTATAGTTACTATTCAGAAATCTATAACTGGATATATTATATATTTATTCCATAAAATATATATTGTCTGAATGTACCTGTTAGAGAAGTAGGGTCTTTGCTTGCATGTATTGCAAATGTGGTAAGCTAATGTTAGCAAAAGACCAAGCTTTGTTTGGCAGATATTACTGTGATAGCATAATCTCAGCTTTTCTGCATTCTTTAATTTATTTTCCAGGCTAATATTAATCTGTTTTAGAGAGGAGGAAGTGTAAGTTGTTTCTTTTAAGACTCACACATTATAATTTAAATCAATTTGAAGTTAGAGTTCTGACTTATTTTTAACCAAACCAAACTGGAATGTGCAAACAAAATATATAACTAAGTTCTTGAGTTTACATGTCTGCTTTTCCAAAGAAAATAGTCAAAGCTGGAAGGCTGTGTCATCTGCTTTCAAGAAAATAAGTAAATGGAAACCCCAAATTCTAAAAAATAATCATTTTCAGCATGCCTTCTAGGCTTCGTTAGAAAAAATGGGGAGAGAAAGGGAGCACAGGGGAGAACCCTACTGTCCTTGCATAGTGGAAACTCCAGCTGATGTCAGTGAAGGTTTGGTAATGTGAGGAATGTAGAAGTGATCTGAATCGGTGTTCTGGTTGTGAACTTGGAAGAAAGTCAAAAACAACTAGTATTTTGAAGGACCTATTCTCAAACAGAGAGAGGCAAAGCAAAACAGGGGAAATCGGCAGTATCATAGCATGTGTTAGAAACCAAATACAGGCTAGCCAACAGTCTCAACAGTGTTTAATTCATGTAAGTAGCCATTGAATGGAAATTACTGTATTTTTAAAACCAAACAGTATGAATTCATCCAGAGAAGCCTCATTTTATACAGAGAAGTAATTCTATCCAGTGGTCATTGGTGACAATATCAATTAAGACAGTGGAGTTTGAGAATTACCAGGATTAAAGAGGAAATATATTGTATTGTGCTCTGCACAGTGTCTTTTTATACTTAATAAAATTGTATGTACCTATTTTAAAACTGTATTCTCAGGCAGACACTGCTATTAATATTGACAATATATAAATTGTTATTATGACTGCATATAAATGTTCTGTATCTCATCAGTACGATTTGAATTACACTGATATCTGCATTTTCAGAGACCAAGTATTTAGATTTAGTCAGCCCACTGTACTGCATTTTTCCAAACCTCCTCCCCACCTCTTCCTCAAAAAATTTAGGTTTGATGGAATGGAATGTGCTGATTAGTAAATTTCAATGATAGAATGTCATTTATATAGAGACTCATATAAAATTCATTTTCATATATTATTATTCAATAAATTATTTATACAAGCTAAAATTAACATTCTAGTCTTTGCCAACATTTAACAATAAGATGAAAGAAAAATAGAAGTAAAATACAACTTTCAATTAATTTCAAGTGAAAGTAGGAAGAAATAACTTTTTAAGGGTGACTTTTCATACCCTTTACTGATCAATAATCACCACTTAATCACAGAATAATCTGTATCGCTAAACCGATCATCTGCATTTAGATGTAGACAGTCTTTTCATTCGTGATTGAAAAGTGTCTGGTCCTGATGGAGTAAGGCACTTCCACACATGCATGGCTGAATTAGGACCTGAAGGACAGGCAGGGAGGACAGCACTTTTTCCACATACAAGTCTGCAGGTACTTGTGCATCATATTTTAACTGATCGGTCTCCTGGCATTTGCTGTTTCACTACACTGAACTGATATTCCTCCCGTCAACTTGGTGAGTTTTATTGCTCACATTTACCTTTGGGGCTCCTTCACGTTTTCCTGCGTTGTCAACAAACCACGGCAGGAGATCAAACCAGTCTTTTCTGTCTCTTTCTTACAGTAAGCAAAGAGGTGCCACGTCATTTTTACAAGCTCTTGCATCATGTTCACTTATGCCAAAGATCCAGATGTAAGATCTAATAAGAACAGAGGTTCAGGGCTGGTGGCGTTTAATTACCAAGGCTGATGGATCTGCTGCGTTAGGTGTAGGTTTTCTGTTTGCGACATCTGATTGACACTTTATAGGGGATTGAAGGATTTCCACGCCTCTGATAAAGCAAAAAGCTCACCAAGTTGCATTTTCATCGTTTCCTTCTACAGGGACAAATCATATATGAAAGGTCAATGAATGCCCACAAGTGGAAGAAATTACATAAAAATCTACCTGCAGTTCCCTGGTGAATGTTACTGCAGACCTCTTAGTCCTGTGCATCATATGTTTATATGTATTTATCACAGCCAAGCTTCCAATCTGACTTAGGAACCGTTGGGAACTTTTGCAGAAGGCACAAAATTATATGCCACATTTGCAGGAGAAGAAACTACTTATTCACCTACTAACTTTAGGGACTTTAGAGTTCTAAATGAAGTTACGATCTCATAACCAAACAAGGGTCCTCGAATAAAAAAAAAAGGCTAAACAGGAAGAGTGGTTTTGCCCGTGTTTGAAATAACACAGGATTTTAAGCATAATTTCTGATTTTAAAAGTGTTATTATGCTCGTAGAAGATGCATTTTATCACAGGATGAGAGACTGTTTCAGAAAGTAGCAATTCTTTCTGAATCTGTCTGAAAAAGGGATAATGAAAGAACATGGACCAAACAATCTCCTAATGCAGAACTATGTCTAGAAGAGCAAAGGGGATCCTTCTGTATATAAGCAGAGGATTATCAGCTAGAAGGAGGGCTGTCCGTGCATAGGCATTAGCGAGACTTTCTGTATCTAGCGTTCAATAAAAACAAAACAGGTTTCAAACACAGAGATTATTCTGGGACAATTTGCAAGAATGCGCTGCCTGCTACGATACATGTCTGATGAGAAACACAGCCCATTACGCTTCTCCGTGAGAAGGCCGGGATAAATTAGGGACGTGTTCAAACAGCCTTGCAAGCAGATCCAAGCTCACCCTGCTTCTCCGTGAAGCGAATCCAGTCTCATGATCTGACCCAGCAAGACTTCGATATATGTTTGATGAATTCAATGCCTCTACCTTCAGCTGGCTAAAAAACAAGCTGCTGAGCTTTTGTTGATTGTTTCTTTGGTCAACAGAGAGTTAGAGGCATCCCTTGAATGCGATTCATTCCACCTGCCTCTGACATGTATTTTAGAACAGGATAAGGCGTCTCATAAGGGGGTTTGTAAGTAGAGCCACTAACTGAACAGCCTAAATCACTAGCTTGGAGTAAGTGATGTCTTTTGGAGTTTTTTGCTGCTTCAGTCATATGGAACTTCCTAATAAATAAATAAATATCCAGCCCTCAGATATAGAATTCTCTAGTCTAAAACCTCTGTGCACACAGCTCAGATGACTAATAGATCTTACACATGATGTGGTTTTTAAGGAGGTTCCTGTTGCCACAGATGTCTGTCCTGAAACATTCTAAGGAATGTAAGGACTCGGCGCATGTATCGCTGGCAAAGTGCATTGGTCATGGTACATATAATACATGACCAGACTACAACACACCTCAGTCCGGTAATGATAACAGCAGAAGTCTGTGCTGCCACCTGTACCACTAGGCTAGTGTGCGTGCCTGCAGCCAAAAAGATAAACAACTGCTTTTGATTTTTGGTTACAGAGATGCACAACAATGAAAGCCATCAAGCTTCCAACGTAGGAATCTGTGATGCCGACAGTCATAGCAAAACTTTACCAGTTCTGAAATCTAGAAGCCTGCAGCTATCTAGGATCAAGTAAAAAGATTACAAAAGCAGAAGATGTCTATGAGGAGCAGCCAAAATCCAAGAGAAGAAAATCCCATAAGGCTCTAATCTCCAATCTGCTTTTAATTTACTTTTTCGTAGCTGGTTTCACTCATGAACTCATCTGACCAAAAGGGAAGCATATGATTCAGCAACTGCACTTTTCTCAAAACCATGAAGAGCTGATAGGGTGGATGGGTATCTCTTCCTTCCTCTCTCTGAGGCTTGGATGAAGCTGGGGTCTGTCTGCAGAAAGGTGATACCCAAACATGTCACAGCGCTACAGAGGGTTTCCCTATTAGCCATATCACAGTTCCTCTCCACCCACAATTCTCAGTATGTTTCCTCAAAGTGGGAATGTTCTACAGACCCACAAATTTCTGTTTATTTCAGTGAAAACTTGGTGTTAAGCCTGAAGCTGTAAATCCGCCCATCCTTTTCATTCTGACATCCCAAACCAGACCAGCCATTGCGCTTGTAATAAACCAGCTGGGAGCCTGGGATTAGTTTGTAAAGTGGTCCAATTAAAAACTGTATCCCAGAAGTCACTTCTCTAGAATTTCTGTTGAAACGAAAGAAATGTAAAAGACAAACACAAAGTATAACTTCTGAAGTACAGACAGTAACCAATGCAATGCTACAGAAGGGGAAAATACTTAAGATTTTTCACACGTGTGGAAACTTCTCCAGGAATATAGAATATTATTTTTGCTAAACAAGTTATTTTTCTATGTTGGGAGAACAAGGCACTTCTCTAGTCACAGGTTTTAGTGAGAATAAGGCGAGATGCCTGGCTAAAATGAGAAACAGCATGAGAAGAATCCTGTGTATGTTCAGGTAGCCATGAACAATTTGGTGGGTATAAGACTGGGTCCCCTTCAGTTGAGAATAACTCATGCTTCTCGCACTGATCTTTCCGCTATCCCAAGTCAACTCATATTTAATCCCCCCACTTTTTTGCCCCTCTCAGATTGCCTTTGACTAGAGCACAAGTATCACTACAAAGCTATTAAAATTCTCCCACTGCAGTATTCCCCTCCCCTTCTTTCTCAGGGGTTTTCTCTTAGTTTAGCAGTGACAATTCTCGACCACATGCGGTCTCCTCAGCCAGCTATGGCGTTTGGGTTTGCCAGATCTACCTCCTGGGGTGCTTTATAATATCCACTAGCTGCCCTCTCCTGGCCACCAGTCAGCCATCATGCTTCCCCCACACAAAATAATTCAACTATCCATGAGGAACACAGGGGAAAAAAACATAAATTGAGGGGTAGAAAAATGGCAGATAAATCTGGAAAAAAAATCATTGTCAGGGAACACCAAGAATGATCCTCTTTCCTGAGTCAGCTCCTTTTCAGCAGGTGATGATTTTCACCTTGTCTTAGTTCCCTGCTAACAAAGCACTACATGCGATGACACTCCTTGTAGAACAACCGTGCTGTTTCCTCCAGCTGAAACAAGAGCTCCTTGTCTGGAACTGACAGACACGTAGAGCTTCTTGAAGGCACCGCACAGCGAATTCACACGCGTGCCGCAGGGCAGAGTCGCTGTGCACACGCACGGAGCGTGCGAGTTGTACAGGTGAAGAAGGTTCAGCATGTCTGGCATGCAGGCCCGCGTCTGTCTGGGATTTTGGAGATGGAAAGGTGGCAGCATCCTAACACAGCTGAGTTAGAGCCTTCAGCCATCCAGCCTGGAAATGTTTGTATCGTAAAAAGACATCCAGGAACAAATGTTTCATTTGTTTCAAAACTCTATTCCAAAGAAATTTTCAACAATAAGCAATGAGGAAACAAGAACCTCTCTTAAACTTTTAAGGAACAAACATGCAGAGGACTATTAATTTCTCTACTAACTTAATGCTTCAGGTGCAGAACTTACGCCAGCACCACCTTTCAAGCCTCGGTTTTTTGCACGTCTGTGTTTATCTTGTCTGTAGTGTTGACAGAAAGAAGTTAAACTATTTACCATTGGGTCTTAGCACCCCTAAAGCAAAACATAAACTTGACTGCTTACAGGAAGGAGGCTTAAGCATCAAGTAATTCAAACTAAAATGTAGCTGCTGACTAGGTCTTTTGTAGAAATATTTTTCTCCACTGTTTTGTATTGCACTGAATACCCAATTTCAATAACTTGTTCCAAAACATGTTAGATTTGTTTCCTCCGTATCCATAGCAAGTTTCCAGCTCTGCTGTATGAATACATCCTAGCTATCCTTACCTATACTTGTGTCATAGTTTAACCCCAGCTAGCAATATAACCACAATGGCTACTCGCTCACTACCCCCCATCCCCAAATAGAGGAGAGAATAAAAAGGGAATGGAGAAACTTGGATTGAGACAAACAGAGTTTAATAAAATAACAAAATGTTAATACACTACTACTAAATATATGTATAAAATAGAATAAGAATATAAAATAAAAGATACTCAATTCAATTCCTCACAAACTCCGTTTGCACCAAGCAGCCAGTCCCAGGAAACAGCACCTGGTCCCAGAAAGAGAAAAAAAGCAGAAAGTCCCAGGGGCCTCTGCAAAACAGCACAATGGCAAAAGGCCGAGCTAAAGAAACTCCTGAACAGAACTCCCTCAAACTGCTCTCAGTCCCAGCTCCAAAAAAGAAGCTAGCCTAAACATCCTGACTCTCCTTAAATATAAAGCATGATGCTAATGGGATGGAATACTCTTATTGATCAGTCTGGATGTCAGTCAAGCTCTGCCCACAGGTGTGAGGCATCAAGGACGGGGGCATTGATGGGGCAGAGCTCTCAGAACAGGGCAATTGAAAACATTAACTCTGTTCTGGGCTGTTATCTTCTTGTTCTCAAGCTAAATCCAAATGACGACTGTGCTAGCTACAAAAAAAAAAAAAAAGGTTTCTAACTGTGTGAAAAAAATTAACTCGTTTTCAGTCAAACCAGCACAAATCGACCACGTTGAACTGGACAGTGACACCGTGCAGCTCTCAGCTAAATAAATACGCTGAGGGAGACGCCTAGTGTAAAACGATGTTCATAGCATCTTCAACTGCCTATTGCAGTATCATTGCTGCATTGAGAAGGAGATTCGCACAGATGTAGGCAGCATCCATTCAGCATATTTCACAGTCCACACATTTCACAGTAAATGGACAGTTCAAAAAAGGCTCCATTTAACATGAGTAATAATACCACCTGAATTTTCCATGTACTCACAATGGCCTATAGCAACAGGATAGCAGCAATAAAAGCAATATTCTTACCTGGGTAAGAATTCTATGGTTAATGTAAATACTGCTTAGTATGATTAGTGAGCTGCACACAGTCAGGATCTGATCATGCTACACCTGCTGTTGCTGAAGATTGTACATGTGCTGGTGGAGAAACTCCACAAAGCACCATAGGCAAGTGTATCTCCCGCACTGAAATAACTGAAACGTGAAGCACGTGTCTTCATGCCTTGCTGGCGAGAGCCATACGAACCAGGTGCAGTAATGATTCGATGCAAATCATGAATCTCACCCTGCAGCAGCTGCTCTGCTTTCAGGGGGGGACTTGCCAAAGACAGTCATCAATTGGGTTTCCCTTGTAGCTGTGATTTTCTCGATGATGCCAACAGTCTCTACCATTGCCTGGCTCTACCTTCCTCAGAGAGGCACCCAAAACCAGTTGCGGATCATTAGATCCAGGTGTGTGTATGGACTAGCTGTAGAGGCATTTTATTTCTCCCCTTCTAGACACTCTATATTTTTTTCTTCTTTCTCCCCAAACTTTAACCAAGGCTTTGATATTTAGCTTAAGCATGCAGGTATTTGAAAATTTTCCTTTTTCTCAGTAGGGAAAACAAACTAGGAGCTACAGTTTGTACACTATAGCTTATCTTCTCAGGCAGCTTCCTCTCTGAAAGACCTAGAAGAAGGCAATACCCAAGAAACACCAGCTTGACAAATACAGAAAGCCTCAGAAAAGTGACACCAGTGTTTGAAAGATAAAAAGGCATCACCAGAGGAAGGCAGCAAGGATGGTAAAACACTCCTGTCATCAGTAAGCTCCAATGATAAAGTCCAGGCGCCAACAACCTTCACTTTTTTTCCCCAGAAACATAAAGTGCAAAAACAGCACCTGAGAGGGAGGCAAGGGCCAGTTCAGTCCTCGTGTCCTCAGTATGGGGCCCAAATTCTCCAGTTCTGTCAGAAAGTCACTTACTCTGACAAGGGTTACAATCCTGGACAAAGAGGTGTAAAATGAGACCTATGCTCATCCTGGAATTGGCTGGTATCAAAGACTTAAAGGCTAGGTAAAGTCAAAAACATATTTTGATGAAATGTATGTTAATTGCTTGGAAGTTTCAAGCAGTAATTTCCCAACATCTGTAAACAAGTCTTCCACTGAGGCTGGTGCAGCTGAGGCTCATTTCTTCCCTGTGTCCCTAGCTAAGTCTCAAATGATTACCTTATATCTGAATGGAGCAAGGATGTGAGAAATAAATCATTGGCTCAAGTGCAAGTGATTTTCATGAGATACTGAAGAGTTTCCAACCAGATTCTTTGCTGAACTAATGAACCCTTGGAAGCTATCTGCACAACAATTAGTATACTTCTGGAGCATGATTTAGCAGCAGTCATCTTGCCTCGAGTAAATTATTCAGCTCAGCTACTCAGGAGTAATCCTGATCTGGCTTACTATAGAGATGAGTGCAATCTTAAAGCAAATTTACTCTGCAAGCCAAGACTCAAAGAATGACAATCTTCAAAGCTGCAGAAAAAAGCAGGAGACAAAAAAGAACGCTTCCAAATGTCAAATCAGATTAAGATTTGACAGGTTTCACTGATGGTAAAAGTAGCTGTTGAAGTGGCTGAAGTGACTCAGGAATCAGTCAGAACACCTGACATTTTTTTCAGAGGCCAGTGTCAGTGAAGGTGGGATTCATTGCAGGTAACATCTCCCTAAAACAGAGATTTCTTGTCTAAGCCAAACATGAGCGTCTGCAGCTAATGGAGGGAACAATTCTCTCCAGTGGGCCATTCACCTCATCTGTACAGTGGTTACTGACACAATAGAATACTTTTTTCTTTTTCCCCCAGTAAAGACAGCAGAAGAATTTTCTAGTCATCCTCCTCCATCCTTCTCCCCTCCATTTTGCCAGTCTTTATTCCCACCCCAGCTTTAACAGGTTTCTGCTTCATCTATTGAAGCAGAATAAAGCCTTTCTCTCACCTTCCTCATTGAAAGTACAGTGGTTTATTGGCGTGTCTATAGAAGCACCCTATTCCCAACTTGTCACTGCGGAAAATACATTGGGTAATTACATCTCTCCCATCTCAGAATATTGTTAAAGGGAAATGCCTCTTTTTTTTTCATTCACTACAGAGTGAACCTAGATGAATAGATCAGACAGAAAGCCTAAATTTTAGATACTACATGATGCAACAATCTAGCTGACAAGCACGAAAACATTTACCACCAGGGCAGTAACTGCCAAAGATTATTGCACAGAAAACAGGCAAACTGATTGACCGTACGGAGCGAACAGTCAATAAATGAAACAAAGAATGATGTCTGCACATTGTCTGTAGCGTACAGACGATATTGAATCAACAACTGCTAGGATGTAATTCTAGCAAATCGCATGCTACCTGACTATAAAACCATCTGGTGATGTGTATTTTGTTGGTTTCAAGAGACCAGAACATTAAAAATCAAAGAGATCTCGCTGGCTGAAACCAGGGCTGGGAGACTTGTAATCCAAGTCCAGAGAGCAGAAGGTGGGGTGAGCGTTGCATTGAGCTCCCTCCCCCAGAACTGTCCTCCAGCAGCTTGGAGCTTCCTCAGAAGCTTCTTGAACCGAAAATGTGTGTCGTATTTAGTAGCCCTTGATGCATTTCTCTTAGATTATTTTTTTTTGGGGGGGGGCTTTTTGAAGCCACTGTTTTCAGCAACCACCCATTCTGCAGCGGAGTTTCATGGTTTACTTACACATCCTGCAAAGAAGCGTTTCCTTCCATTTTGAACCAACCAAATAAATATATATATACATATATATATATATATATTTTTAATTAATTTGGTGCCCTCTGCTTGTTTTGCTGGGACAGGCATTAAACAGTCACTCCCTCTCTGCCTTCCCATGCCACTCATAGGCTTTTATTATGCCCTTATCTTTTACCTAGGCCTTTTAATACAGAACTGCATCTTCCTTGAGTCATCAGTCTTACAGTGTTGGATAAATTATAAGAATTAAAAATAAAACTGTAGTCCTAGGTTACTCTGCAACCTACATTTCTTGTAGGGAAGCTATTTGGGAATCTTGGATCACATTTGTTGCCCTGCCATGAATCTTTTCCTATTCTGCTACGTAAGTCTTTGGATGGGAGTACTAGAGGAGCCTGTATAGTCTGAAGGCACACTGAGATTTGTATAATAGCATGGAGATATTTTCTGATTGCTCATTATCTCTTTCTCTGTAACACCTAATACAATTTATTATAACTCTCAGATCTCTTTCTGGAGTTGCAATTCCTAAGACAACTCACCATTTTATATGTGAAGTTAGCAGTGTTTTTCCCCATGTGCATAATTTTACATTTATTAAAATTCACTTTCATCTGCCATTTTAACAGCCAGTCACTGACTCCCATGAAGACCTTCTGCAGTTCTTACAGAAAGTCCTGATTTATTATTTATTATTTACTACTTTGATTTATTAACATCAATAAACTTTTTCCCCCTGCCAGTCGCATCTTTTTCCAGATCACTTATGGTTATGCTATTCAGTGCAGAGCCCTGCAGGACTTCACTAGTGACTCCACTGCAAAAACTAACCTTTTACTTCAACCTCCTCTTTTCTAACTTTTCTCCAATTATTTATCCAAGCAAAAGGAATTACAAGATTCCTATATAATTTTGATTACTTGTTAACTATTATCTTTTTTAAGCTATTTTTTCAATTATCTTAAATTGCTAAAGAGCTATTTCTAACTGTAGTAGAAATTGAGGTTTTATCTGCAAAGTTTTTGGGGCGTGTTTGGTTTATTGTTTTTTAAAATTTATTTTCTTTTACCTCTTCCCTCCTCCAGAGAAGTTTCACATCCCCCCTCAAATTTGAGAGCTGCTGGTAGAAGGGGTTCAGATAACCTACTCAAGCCTGTTGCTATTTACACCTCTCAAGACTGAGTTTCTTCTGGGCATACATATATGGAAAGCAATAGGGAAAGGAAGGTATTTATTAAAAAAAGGTAAACCATGTAATAAACAAAATAGCTCCCTGCATTTTACATACATTTTACATAAATTTTAAATTTATGAAGCAACACTAACAACAAAGCCCAAACGAGCAGAGCTTAGTCTTACTAACAGACTAAAAGAGACATATGGCCAAAAGAATGAAGATATTTCATTAAAACTTGAGGAAAACAAATGTTTATGTTGTCCCCCCAAAAAAAAAGAAAAAAAAAAAAAAGATTTTATTTACTTTAACTGCTTGCCTCGTGCCTTCTAACAATTGCTTTGAGAAGAGCTAACAAGAATGACAAAAAAACTCAACCACCACATTTACCACAGAAGACCGTAACGTACCTGCCACTGTGCCCAGTGGCTCCTCAGCCCAGTGGGCACGTTATTTCCCCATTGCCATTGTCCCTTGCTGGTTTGGTACCACTCTCAGGGCACGCAGGAGACATGGGGACAACCCTGCAGGAGGAGTTGCCCTGCTGCCAAGGGCTGCTTCTGGATATGCTTTGCTGACAACATACGTGTACTTCCTTACTACACACATATATATGTACTGCCCTATATGGCTACAATGACTGTATAATGTTTAATTCTCTCTTTTATTCCATGTACTTGCTCTGAGGCCAAACACTGCCTGTTCTCCTGTAGAGCTGCAGTCACCCTGTCTTACATCTTTAAGCTAAAGAATTTGTGATGCTTCGAAGAAAATTAAAAGCAAGTGAGCAGGATTTGTGTCTGGAGAACCATTTGCTCTTGAAATGGTGATCCAATGCTGTATTTTACAACTAGATCCCCAAATCCTCTAACAATACAAACCCACTGTGTCTGAAATCCACTCCCTGAGTGTCTGAATCAGCATCTGCCTTTCACCAACAGAAAATACTCTAGAAACCCACTTCATACAGAAAAGGTATCTAGGCAGGATTAATTAATTTTACCAAAATTTGTAGCAGATGGCACACAAAATCATAAACTATCCTGCAGAAAGTTTACCAGTATAAAGCTAGATACAATAGCAAATTATCACAGAAACCTGCCATGTACAGATTTTAAGATACTTTAAAAAAAGGTGACAAAATTACACTTATGCAACCAGCATATGACTAACTGTGCTTTTTTAGCACTTTTAAAGTGCTATTATTTATTAGGTACTGATTATCTCTTAAAGGTACAATCACAGGTAAAAACTTCATTGCAATGTATGGTATTAAAAAAAAAAAAAAAAGAAATTTTTGCCCCCTATAGCCCAAGGTACACAACCATACACTTGAATTTATAATGCATGCCCCTGGCCTCACCAGGGAGTCCATGCCATCATAAACTGGCCATGCACAGAAATATCCTGTTGAATTGAGATCTTACAGGCAGATTTTTCTAAGACATTCACGTGCCTATACACAGAGGAAAGATCCAAGGACTAGATCCCAAGGGCATCATGGGAGTTAGAAAAAACCTTCCTTTTAACCATTTAAGACGAAAAATGTGATTTTTCAGGAAAATCCCTCAGACGTTGATAAGCCTGAGGGTACCAACGCTTACCAGCGACTCGGTTTCCATTAGGACATTTCTGGAAGCCTGCTCTGCCTGACAGCACTCTTTCCCATCTCTTGTTTCACCCTACCCGGTGAATCCAAACCAGAGAAGCTCCAACATCACCCATTTCTCCAAAAGAGACAAGTGGTCACCGCAGTCCCATGTTCATACCCACTTTGTGTGACCCTTTACCCCTGTGTGACCAGAGGTGTGGTGTGATTTACCTTGCGCTACTACCACACAGCCCAGCAAATGGATGGTTGGATCAAACAACTCCTCCTAGTTGAGCATTTCTGCTGTGGACAACTACTCTATATGTTACAAAGTTGTTTGTTTAATAGTCTGGCATGCAATTAGTAAATGCAAAGGGGATGGGAACGGGCGGTTCATGAAAGTTTGGGTGCAAAGTTAGGTTGGGAATGATGATTTCATGAGGTCTGACCACAGCTTTATCAATGCCATGAATTAAATTACAAATATGAATTCTTGAATTGAGAAATTACGACTTAACAGGCTGCAGCAAGCCAAGTGGTCAGGACAGCCTGGGTCATCTCCAAGGATGGGGTTTGACACTCTATGCCCTTTAATTTGCCACTTTTAAAAAGCTTCCTGTGCCTTTCTGTAGCTCCGTGAAAAACATCCCTTATTAACTGGTTTTGTGTTGGCAGTTTTAAACCACAATCTAAACAGCCAGGTTTGGGGTTTTGCTTGGTTTTTTGTTTGTTTGTTTGTTTGTTTCAAATATTCCTACGATTCCTGGTGTTGATTTTGACTGGTAAATTCTTAGTAGATACAGACATTTCCTAGCTAGAGTGAAGCTATATAATAAACTTAATTCTGCTCACCTTTACGTAATTCCTAATACTTGCAAACCAAAGTCCTAGAAAATGTGATAATGAGTTAAAAGGACAGTTTAATCTGATTTAGTCCAAAATTTCAAAGCATGACTGTGGAGGGAATCATAATTTGGAAAGACAGTACCATTTGGTGTATCAGCATTATTTATAATTGAGAAGATTGGGAAGCAGCAGAAAAAAAGGGCTCAGTTTAAATGTGTGAGCACAGCATCCACATTCATTAATCTATTTCCCCAGTGACTCAGATGGAAAATTGCTTTGTGCATTTTGCAGCCACTCCACATCACAATAACTTCTGAAACGCGTAAGCAGCCACCTGTGTCTTTGTCGTGCATTAGTAATAGCATGGCAGTGTGCACTTTTCAAGCAGTTTTTCCTTTGGGAAAGGAGATAAGCAGGTACGAGCAGGATAAGTAGTTAGAAGCATCCCACGTCCTGCGAGATAGACCTTCCTGTTGTAGCATCCTTAAACATGCAGGATCCCAGGAATCTGGCATGGGTGACTGCCATCACTTTAAGTCACTTCATCACAGGATTTTAAATGATACAGGTTTTAAAAAAAGTAAAAAAACAATCCTTCAGCATTACCCCATGAGTGGCTGCCCACACACACATTCATTCTGAGGATATTCAAGCCAGCAATTACTTGAGCAAAGATGGATGAAAAGATAAAAGGAAAGGAGAAGAAGAGAAGAGGAGAGGAAGAGGAGAAGAAGGAGAAGGAGAAGGAGAAGGAGAAGGAGAAGGAGAAGGAGAAGGAGAAGGAGAAGGAGAAGAAGGAAAGAGGAAGAGGGAAAAGAGAAAGAGAGGAGAGGAAGAGGAAGAGGAAGAGGAAGAGGAAGAGGAAGAGGAAGAGGAAGAGGAAGAGGAAGAGGAGACCTTGATGGGGGAAGACACTATATTCCAACTCAGATTATGACATTTAAGACATGTTCTTCATCAAGTTCTTCTTGCTATTTAGGCAGAGCCCTGCTTTGTACAATGTATTCCCAGACATTACACTGCAGCCCAGGTGCCCCACTGTCTGTTGTGACCTTCCTGTATTTACAGTGTTCCGTAAAGCCAGGCAATGCACTTGGCACCGGGGATCCCTCACCCCCTTCTAGTGGCTCTGGAATCTGATTCTCAAATATATTTAAACACTGAATCCCACTGGCAAATTCGAGCCTTCACCTGCCATTGGATTTTGAAAAGTGCCTAACTCCTATAGACTTCAGTGCTTTAAATAGTACAGTTGACTTTTTAAAAGTCATATATTTAAAATTCTGCACAGCAATAATTAAAAAAACAGGATTTTTTTTTTTTTTACAAGGAGGAGAGGGAAGAGGGGGGGGGTGGGGGTGGGGGGAATCAGATTTCATCCTGCCCTTCCTAATTTTTCTATTCAGACTAGAAAGACTTTTGCCACGATTAGAACTACTACTGGGCCCAAAATAGATCTACCATTTCCAAATACTCCCCAGTGACAGCTGAGTAGTATAATGATGCTTTATCCCATGTTAGTGACAAAATAAACTGCTTTTCCAGTGCATATGCATACACAGCTTTATAAAGATAATAATCCCACTGGAAAAAAACGATTCTTCAGCTTTGAATTCTTGTAGCCAAAAGGGCCTCAGCTGCAGCAACCTTCTCTGGAGAAGCCAGGGGGAGTGAAACCTCATGCAAGTGTAGGGCATCACTTGAAGATACGTACTTCTATTAAGAATAAAATAAAATAGATTATAGTACTCTTAGTCTGGGTGCTGCTGGATTACTTCTAATTTTATAAGTATTGGTGTGTTGTCCTTTCTGCTGGAACTGTATTATGCTCATAAATTCCAGTTTTCAGGCTACGGCTATTTGAGTCACATTTGGCTGGGATGTACACCATATGCTTTCAGTATGGATTGGCTTTTTTTTTTTTCNCCCAAATGCTTCATTTCATTTAATTGTAGTAGGAGAATTACAGCATCAAAATTAGTCCAGAAGCTCTTCTCTCCACTTCTAGCTCTGAATTAGAGCCCAGGTCTGCCAGTCTGCCACACCAAACAGCATTAACATCAGCTCAGGGCCTGGCTGAGCCCTGCCTGAGCCTGCACGTCATCAGAAAATTGTGATTTATCCGGGCAGAAAACCCCACTGCACGGAATCCTTGGAGTGGAGCCCACTGGCTTGGGGCTGCGCTGACCCACGGGTTACGATGTTTGGTTGTTGCAGGTCTCCTGGGATATTTGAAAAGGCAGCATGGGTTTATTCCAAGCAGATTGAAATGCTGCAGCTTGAAATCCCCATCCCAGGCGTGCATTCACTACAGGGCGACAGCAAGGAAGGTCGTGTTGTGTGGAGCAGCTCAGCAACTTCACGCGGTGTGTGACAGATGGCTCACAAAATATCTGCCAGGCAGATCTCTTTCTGGAATTAGAGGAAGAAGAGCTGTACGTGTTGCTCACAGCTTTTGACCAAACGACCTTAATATCAAAGCTGAACAGAGTTCTTCAGGTGTGTAAATACTGCAGAACCTCAACCTTGCAGAGCTACTGTCTGCCCTGAGCCTCTAATTTCTCTAGTGAAGCTCCTGAGTTTCCCAAAACAGTTGCCTGGAGCAATATAATAATAAAGGTACTGTGAAAAGGCTTTGCCGGAGACACTATGGACACCTACATCTGACATACCAGGATTATATATAACAGAAATTAATCAGGGGTTAAAGGTTTAGTCAAGCATATGATGACCAATATCCAAACAAAGCAATCCCATGTCAGTTTATGTCAACAATCTGGTAATACATATATACTGTTTTCCTTCCTTCCCCCAAATTACAAAGTACCTCCTCACCTCTATTTTTAAGCCTTGAACTTTCTAAAACTTGCATATATAAAGTATGTCTGTGCATAGATATTTCCACTGGTTCAAAAGGATGTCAAAATAAACTTGGTTGCAGCTTACTCCAAGATCTTGCACACACTTATTTCTTTTTAATGAGCCCAAAATTTTTTTTTTAAAACTGAATAGTTTTATTATATGTTCAGCAAAATTTTCTTTCTGACTATATGCTATTTTTAAGTATACAGAGGGGCAAAGTTTTTTAAAAATAATTGGGCTCCAGAGCAAGAGGTCTTCAAGAATTCCTTTGCACTTGCTACCTAGCCTGGTATTCAGTAAGAGTTGACTGTTATTCAAGACCATCCAAAAAAATCACTGCAGTTATTATGAGTGTAATTTCAAGCTCCTACTTCTGGAAATCATGGCCAAACACAACAAAAAACATGATTGTACTTGGTATTCCATAGTGTGTGAACAGTGTGGGCCTTGGCTCTCAAACACGCTGCAAGCTGTGTGAGCCACTGTATCCATTATAATTGCAATAAAAAGCGATTTTCCGCAGCGCTATTCATTTAAAGAAAGATTCCTCTCAAAAGGGGTTTTTGGGGGGCAGTGCAGCAAACCTCCCAAGGATTGCTGAGCTGAAAGGATCAACTTGGGAAGGCAGAGCTGGTGGGGAGGGCGCTGGGCAGCCTGCAGAGCTGGGCCAGCACCTCAGACACAGGCTTTCTGCAGTTAACCCTCAGTCTCAGCTAGGCTAGTCCTTATTTAAGCTTGAGTACCAAAGCTGCGCCCCTGCCCTTGTTTACCCTCAGCAGCAGTAGGCCCCCTCCTTTTGAAAAGAAAGAAACAGTTTCAGATACCAGAGGATTTGGAGCAGAGGATCTGGATATTTTAATGTTGTTCAGGCTTCAGTCATCATGAATATCACTTTACAGCTTGGCGCATAAACAGTCCATTTCTGAGGCATGAGAAAATGAATATATTGTAACTATAGTCTAGGCCTTCTGGTCCAAATCTGTTCTTGGTGAAACTCCAGGGGTTTCAATGAAGTTGTGGCAAGAATAAACTTAGCTGTCTAGCTGTACTTTATAATACACTATTTCTGATTAAAGGAGAGTTTACAGGAAGATAAAGATTTGTTTCCATGCATGTTAAACCAAAATGGCATTCAACCATATTCACATAACCAAGCGTGTTGTTTGTAAACAATAAAACTTCCTATAGATTGAAAAAAATGGAGAATAAAAAGCAGTAATAAAAATGGGACTATTCATTTTGTAAATAGGAACATAGGGAAGTATGGTATTGCTGAAATTATGGATTAAAGCAAGACTACACACCAAAATACATAGTTTTTTTTTTCTTATAATCCTTATCTTGCACAGAAAAGAGAGAGCTGGGGACATGGGTCATGGGAGGCAGATGTGGTCCGGAGACCCCTCAGAGCAGAGCACTTCTGCTTGAGAAGACTAATTTCACAAGCACTTTTCTAAAAGGAGCTTTCACTGTCCTGCTTATTAGGAAGTTTAGAAATAACAAGTTTCACATTTCAAAGTTCAGTCATTTTTGTATTTTACCCAGGCAATAAACATGTGAGAAATTTGTACCCTGTGAAAAATGTGCATTTCAGGCACTGGTAGGATACAGCTGTCTCTGCCCTTGTTTACTTGGTTTCTCCTCTACTTCATGCTCAGCATGGGGGATTTTAGTGTTATTAAACCTTTTCCCAGTTGCCCAGAGTCTCTACCCCTTTACTCCATACTGAGTATGTGTGCTGTGTACACAACCAAGTGACAACTGCCCTCCCAGCTTTCAATGGTACCTTTACGGCTTCAACAGGAGCCCTTTTTCCTGTAACCAAGTGCATCTTCCAAAGGGAATTCCCAATTTATGAGACTGTGGCTTTCTCCCAGACTGGGTGTTAAGCCACCCATATTTCTAGTAATCAAACAGCTTCTGTTTACCAGGGTGTCCCCTTTCCCACTGCATGAGACACCTGCATGGGATGTGTCTTCCTTGGCCAGTCACACAACAGGAATGGACTCCAACACTGCCCCATGACCAGATAAACAGTCACACAGAGTTTGCAAAGAATACACAGGTGGGTGCTAAAGCGCAGGATGAGGCCAAAAAAATCACCATTAAATCAGGCAGGGATTACGAGCTCAAATCTTACTCCTTTTGGTGCTGCTCAAGCCTTCGCTACTGAGGTCCTGCAGGTGCCCAGTAGGGTGGTGCTCACCCATTTGCAGAAGACTTGCAGCTAAACTATTCACCTTTGGGAATTTACAGCGTTATATACAGCTGAGAACAAGAGGCCTGAGGAAATCTCAGTTGCTCATTTGAGGCACAACCTTAATTAAATGTAAGAGTCCTAGGACCAGAAGGACAGCCTGCAACAGGCATAGACTCATGGAAGGGAGTTTGGCGGTCTGCTCCTAATAACAGGTCGATACTACCCATCAAAGAGAGACTCATGACAGTGAGAACCAGAGCAAAGGCACATACCTCCCAGGTGCCTGACTGACTGCTGCAGCCACCTCTGAGGGGTGTTAAAGTTTTTAAAGCTACTTTTTCAAGTCACTGAGATAATTCAGTCAGATCTGAGAAAGAATTATTGCTGTGATCTCTACTGTCTATAAAGGCATTTGCCACTAGTCTACATGTAAGCCTTAAACTTGAGGAAGGAGTTTCAGATGCATACTTCGGGTGCATCTTCAGCATGGCTGGCAGACGCGTTTCCTCCTCTGCTTTTTCAAAGCACTCAGGCAGCAAGATTCAAATTGCACTGTTAGCTCAATTCGAATATGTACCAAACGAGCAGTTGTAGAAATTAATACTTTTAAAAATAGAAACACTGTTTGTCTTTCTGTTTCTTCAAAGCATCACAAAGTGGACAGGAAAACAAAGTAAGCTAGTATTTTTTTATGCCAGTAAAACAAAGCAAACAAACAAAACCCCCCCAAAACTAAACAAAACCAAAAAAAAACAACAAAAAAACTCCACAACATCTTGCCTGTATGGTTACTTAAAACATGGAAATGAAGGGGACAGAATGAGTTCTCAGCAGATGCAAATACTTCCATTTACAAAAAAAATGAACCTCTTTTCTGGAGCAGTGGTGCATTTGCTAACGAGGACTTTGCACTGAGCTATACACAAGTGTAATTGAAGTCACAGTCACTTTTTGCTCACCATTAATTAAGGAGTTAATGATTTATTAATTTAATAAATTCTGTGGAATCAAACAGTTAAAGGCAATGGGCTGAATTCAAACTTGATTTAATCCACAGTTTGCCTCCCCATAATGTATTATAGGCACACCAGCTTGAGTTTTGTGCTATAGTCAGACGTTTGCTGGGTTCCTCAGTCCCTGCTAGGTAGCTGAGACCCACTGCAAGTGGTAGGATTTGGCACTTAAAAAAAAGAGTCAGAGCTAAAGCTTTTAGGGCTTCTTGTAGGATATCATTTTTATTAAGCATACATGTCACGTGGATTTTTAAGACAGAAAATAATATCAGTTCAAAAGCATATATCCGTAGAAGATCAGAGAAATTAAGAGAAAACTCACACATTTATTCTTCTGCTGCTGCTCCAGGTTTGAAGGTCTCTCAGAGAGTATCAAATTCAAATGCTCTTGATTTAATGCAGACCCTGAACTACCTTTCCGATCTCCCTCTGGGCTTGCTGACCCTCATCTATCATTCCCACTATCACCTTCTTCAAGCACAGCTGAGCAATGCCTTTGGCATCATTGCCACCAGCATCTTTCAGCAGATTGCCAGGCAGTCCATAAATGTTACTAATGCTCAAAATGAAACCAGACTCCAGGAGTGGATGGTGCCTATCAGCTGGTCTGGGGAGCAGAAAGCAGAAGACCTCTGAGAACCTTAGCTGGACTCTACAGTACAGCGGGTTTGGCATGAGGTCCATGAGCATCCAGGATCTATAACCTCCTGGAGGAAGGAAAGCGAGGCACCTGCCGAATGAAGGGAAAATGTAGTGCACTGTGTTTGGGAAGGGGAATAATTCCCTCAGGCCAGGCCTGGTCTGGTGGACGGGTGTAGTTCTTGGACTGAGTGGAGAGAACAGTGTGAGACGGAGTGAGAGCAAAAGCCAGTGGTGAAGCCTGAGCTAATACTCAACAGAAAACTCCAATAAAGCACAAGATAAACACCTAATTCCACTAATCCAGTTGGCTGCAGGAGTAGCCTGGCCCTGATGCCCCAGGGCAGCACGTGGACAGATGCACAGCTTACACCCTCCACATTTGAGGGTGAACCCCTCCATCCCTCACACAGGGTCAAATCAGCCAGCAGGATCCCAGCCCAGTCCCCAGCTGGCCAAGCTCATTAGATCTTTAGTTGCCAGAAAGGCAGTTGTGGCCAGCTGTAAGGCTGACACCCCATGCAGGTCCAGCCAAAGGTCAGCAGTCATCAGCTGCCCAGCTGCAGGTCCTCCTGTGGGACCCCAAGGCCCAGCTGAGAGGAGTAAGAAGTGATGAGCGAGTCAAGGGCTCTGCAGAGGAAGAGAAGGGGAGGGAGCAGGTCTGGGTTGGGAAGAATTGAGCTGCTTCCTGTGGTTAAATCTGACTGCTCCAGACAAGCAGGCTGAGCTGGGAAGATGAAGATGCTGAATTTCCCCCAAAACGAAGCCATGAATTCGGATTGTTCCTAGGCCTATTTTCACAAGGAGTGTGAATTACGACCCCTCCAACCTCCAAGAGCTAATCATTAAAAGTTTATCACTTTTAAGCCATACCACAGAAAAAAAGAAGTCTTTCCCTACAGGGAAAATGAGTGTTTTTCTGCATAAGCAACTCAGAAGTACAAACATAAAACAAGCAGGATTTTTTTACTTGATGTTATATTTAAAAGATCTTTGCTAGGTTCCCATGTTAGTTTTGTAATATACAGTGGCCCTTTTGATCTGAGTTTAAAATATATATTCCACTGAAGATCTCAGCTTGGTTTCTGAACAAAAGACAAAATTTAGAAGAAGCTGCTCACACTCACACATGCAAAAAAGCACAGCTGTCTCCCTCAATCAGAATATAAGCTGCCAAAAAAGCATGATTTTCAGAGGTAAAATTAAAATATAATATGAATTGTATTTTTCAAATTGCACAGAATCACACCCTCGCAGTGAGTGAGAGTCGGAAAACCTGCAGCTTCTGCGTTACATTATTCTGACACTACAGGGCATCCCTCTGTCTGCCTGGCTGTGAGATCACTGCGCAGTGTCCCAGAGCCTGCAGCACTCAGCCAGGCAGCAAGAGTTGAGAGAGGTAGAGCTCAAGTATTCTAGACCATCATCTTCTTACATATTTGTGGGCACAGCCTTCCTTAAATGAACATGTTTCACTTAGAATACAAACCTTTCTTTCAGTTCCACTTATTATTATTATTATTGAATATGAAAAATCTGACTACAACAGCATTACCTCCCAAAACAGCAGCCTTTTACACCTTGTTCCTCTCAATCCACAGGTTAAAGGCAGTTTAATTCTGTTAACTTCCACTCCTTCTGAGGATTACAGCACATTTTGGCTCATGGGAGCTTTGTTTATAGATGTCCTGTAATTAAGAGTTTGTTTCCTAGATGTGTATAACAAAACCCACAGATTGTAATCTAGTCTAGTAAGCCTGAGGAGGCTGTGGACAAACATCCCACAGACGGAATACTTCTCTCTGTCTGAAAGGCAACTTCTCAGAAGTATTGACCTTTTTGCAACTCTTAAAATGTCTGCCAGCCAAAGAGAGGTGTACATTACCGACATGTGATTTGCTAGTGTTACTGTGCATACTTCACCAGAGATTGCTTGCCAAGGTCAGCACCGTGCAGAATGAAATGCTGAAAGTTCTCCAGCTTTACTCATTTTAAACCATTGTTTAAAATTATCTGCACCGTATTAGATCCTGGCCATAGGCAGTATCCTTGGGACAGTATTTTGCTTCAGAGAAGCGAGCACTGCAGCAATGTGTGAGAAATCATGAATAAAACCAATGATATTCACAGTCCTGCATAAGGATTTCTCTGAACAGAAGGCTCAGGAAAAAATTGCCCATAACCAAGACTGGGTTTGAATTAAGGCATCCGTGTATTCCTGAAGCATCTGTAATTACAAGAGTGTGCAAATACCTTTTTTGTACCTCTACACAACCTCAACCCAGGTTTGCAGATGACTTTCTACTCCATGATTATTTGGGACAAGTACATACACAGAAAGCCCATTCTGGAAAAGGCTCCTTCTGAGTTACCACGTGGGAAAGAAAACACTTACTTCAAGGTTACACAGCAAGGGCAGAAAGTGATTTTGAGGGAAGCTGCACAGGAGGGGCCAGGCTGGCCTTGTCCTGTGTCAGAGGCACCGCCGCCAGCTGCCCAGCTCTGCAGCCCCTTATGGGGGTCACGGCCCCTCTGTGCACTGCGAGGACGGGGCCATCCCTAAGCTGGGTTTCCTTCATCCTCAGTTCAGAGACGCTGCCAAAAAGCAGTCAGGTGATAACTTTTGGTGACATGATGAAGCTGGGCTGGTTTCAAGTGAAAGATTTATCAGAGGTGAAATGCCACTTCCAGGCCTCTTGGCCACCCGGGGCTAACAACATAAACACAAATGGCAAATACATCCTTCTCCCATGCTAGTGAGGTGTACATCCCTTCCCACTCAAGAGTGTTTAGCACAAGAGATGTTTCTGGATACACTGATGGAGCCCATCTCTCCATCTCATCTCTGTCTTTTTTGGGGAACCTTGCAAGTTTTGGATTACAACTAGAGAAATACGAAGAGCTGAGAATTTTTCATGGTAGAAACAGATTTAGTGCCTAAAAGGAGATATTTCTTAACTCAGAAACTCATGAAGACTTGACCTGGCTATTTCTAGACACATGTAAATAAAGCCATGGATTGTCATCCTGGCTGGTGGGACCAAAAGGCATTAGAAGCAAATAGATCTAGATTGATTTCTAAACATTATGAAATGTACCTTGTGGATTGTGAAAGGGATACTTGTGGTTTGTTCTTACTAACTCTACTAAATTTGTCTCTGCAAGAGCACCAACTGTGACTGAGAGCAAAATTCCCCAACAGGGTATCAGAGCTAGATCATGCAGTTGTTCTACAGACGAAAGTCACCATACAATTTGAGGGCCAAATCCTGAAGCACATGTTTAGTCTTTTTACTCATGGAAAGCAACAAGGCCTTGGGGGCTGGGATTGGGAAGGAGGAAAGGAGAAAAAAAAAGAAA
Organism: Pampusana beccarii; assembly: GCA_013399365.1. Lineage (NCBI taxonomy): Eukaryota > Metazoa > Chordata > Aves > Columbiformes > Columbidae > Pampusana > Pampusana beccarii. Next base: position 166,779 of record VWYH01006006.1, read on the forward strand.
AATGGAAGACAACTATGAAATAGTTTTACTCTTCGAACACCGAAGGAAACTCTGCCCTTAGTATGAAAGGAATGGAGGGAGAATTTGACCTGCTGCATTTTTGCTCCTCCATGAGCCGTATCTGAATGCTCCTCACTCCTGACAGGAGAAACTATCTCCCAGCGCCCGGCCCAGCAAGATGCGACATCTCCCGGCCCGGGACCACTGTGACGAGTCAGGTCCCACGGGGGTGCCCACGTCCGGGCTGAGGCTGACCACAGATGCTGGCGGTCACCCCGCCGCCGGGTCTCGCTGCCCTCCCCAGTACCAGGGAATGCACTTAAAGAACCAGCAGGCCAGACAACTCTCGTACAGCACGTTTTATTTGCAGCAGGGTTTCCAGGGTGGTGCGTGTGTCCCGAGCCCCGGCGTCTGTCTGCCCCGGGGGAAGCCGGGGCCCGGCGGGGCGCTTTGCCCCCAGACCCGGAGAGAGGCGGTGAGCCGGGCGGCCTCTCCCGCCCGTGAAGCGTTTGCAGGAGGCGGCTGGGCGAGGGAGGCGGCCCCGGAGGTGGCGGAAAGCACGGGATGCCGGCTTCCCCGGGCCCTTCATAGCGCCTGGTAGGTCCGTCGGGGCGGCGGCGTCCCGGGCGTCCCCGGCCCCGAGTCGATGCTGGCGCTGGGCGAGAGAGAGTCGGCGTCGCGGAGGGGCAGCCCCGGCTCCTCCGCCGGGGACAAGCGGTCCACGATGCTGGAGAGGCAGTCGAGGCTGGACAGGGCGCTGCTCTGCTCGGCGGCAAACCCTGCGGCGGGGGGGGCGGAGGTAGCGGCAGCGCGTTACAGCAGGGTCCCAGGCCGCCCTCCCCTGCTGCGGGGAGGGGGGCGGCCTCCCCATCCACCCCCCGCGGCCCCGGCTGCCGGCGGGTCGGGCTTACCGTGGGCCATCTCGGAGCAGTAGACGGCGTCGAAGCTGCTGCCTCTCGCCGACCAGACCGGGCTGCTGCAGTCAGCCTGCAAGACAGCGAGGGGCGAGTGCTGGCCCGGCCACCGCCCCCCGGGGCTGCTGGGGCGCTCCCCTCGGAGGCAAAACGCCGTAAACCCGGCGGGGAGGCCCCGGCGCCTGCTGGGGAGCACAGCAGCAGCCCCTCCGGCCAGGCTGCCGCTGGACAGTCCCTTCCCCGTCTCCCCACGCCTTACCCTTCTGCTGCGTCGCCCTAAACTGGAGTTGGGGTAGAGACGAGCGCCCAGGGGCTGGGGCGCTTGCTGGATGCCCTCTGGCAGCGTTACCGTTCCCCCATACATCCCCGCAAAGCCCATGTACATGCTCAGTGTTAAATCTGAGAAGGGGTTTGTTTTAACCCAAACCGTCCGCCTTTTGCTGGCGTCCGGCTGCATTCGGCCCGTCCCAGAACCGTGGGACTGGCCCCACAACGCTGGATCGAAGGGAACTTGCCCTCGGGCCTTCCTGGGGTCCCCACAGCCCCATCGCTCCTGCCCCTCTCTTACCATCCCATCGGAGCAGCTGGAAGTGGGGCTGGTCGGTTCAGAGCAACTCTGTCCCGGCAGGTGATAGTAGTTTTCTACCTGTTCCCTCAAGAGTTCCTGAAGACTCTCGATGTATCTGATGGCGTTTCTCAGTATCTCTACTTTGGGGAGTCTTTGGTTGGGGTTGGCAGTGGTGCATCTCTTCAGGGTCTCAAACGCCTGGTTCACTTTCTTCAGCCTCCTCCTCTCCCTCATGGTGGCCGCCTTCCGCCGGTCCATTGTGGTGGATTTTCTCTTGCAGGCTTTGCAAGCCCACATGAGGCAGTGGCCGGCCTGGTGGTGGCCGGTGGGAGCTCGGACATGCTCCTCTTCCTCAGGGCAGGCGGGCTCGGGGGGTTCGTGGGCGCCGAAGGCAGGCAGGTCCCTGGGCTCGAAATCCTCGGGGAACTCGCCCTCCGGGGACGAGAGGCAGGAGCTGTCATAGAAGAGCTCGGAGGGGGAGAACTGGCAGCTGTCCATCACCTCCATCCCTGCAGCGGAGGCGTCGGCGTGGAGCGGCAGCCACCGGCTCTCGGCAGCGCTCTGGGGCAATTTCCTCAGTAATTAGCGCCCTGAGACGAAGTGTCCTTTGGCTGATGCGGGGGGCCCTTATATATACATGTAAAGGGAGGCTGGTCCACAGCGGCCAGTCTTTATTAGCATATCCCACCACATCCCCTGCCGGGGGCTGTCTGGGCAAGCCCCCTCCAGTCCCCAGGGGACAATTTGCCCCGCATCGCTCCGTTACAGAGCGGTGAGCTGGGCACTCCTCTAATGAACGACCTCCCCAGACCCGGTTGCGACATCTCCGAAGTTTAAACCAAGTCTAAGAACTTGCGATTTTGGTACGGGAAAAGAAAGAGCGGCACTGGAGGCGTACGAACCGCTGACATTTCCTACAAAGTCGTTCCTCGTCCCTGTGTACCCATGTCCCATCACACGCTGCAGCGGGAGGGACACGGGCTCTCCCCAGGGGAGAATTAACGTAGGGGTGTGTCCCCCCTCGCCTCACCCCCCAGTGTCTACTTGCGTATCTTTATTCTCACAGCCCGCGGTCTAACCTGAAACAATTTACCCCTCTTTTCAGAGCTAAGATTTGTTCATTTAACTTAGGAAGCGCTTTGTCCTGTAATTAAAGTTGTGTCATCAACCGTTAAAATTTACAAACCAGAGGACAAAGACGCGCAGCTACGTGTGGTAAGGAGAGACGAGGAGAAACCCAAATTTTAGGGCTGGCGGATCGAGTCACAGAGAAAAGTACTCACAAAGGAAAAGTGTACGTGTTTGCTCCGAGACAAATCCCCTTCCCATTCTTTCTCCTACTCGTGTGACCTAGTGCTGCTAGAGACACAACAGTCGAGCAGTGCCTTGGGCTTGCTAATTTTCTGCTTTCAGGCAAACTTGTACCGTTACAGATGCGTCCCAGCTGCCAGTGCAACAAACCCCTCCTGGAAGTGTAAAATTTCTAACCCCGCAATCCCTAAGTAACTTTACACAAGTCGGGGACAAAAGCTTTGCAGAGCTCCAGCCACAGCAGTAGCCGAGCGGAGCGGTGCAAGGGTCATTAGAGTGGTAATGAAGCCATTTAACAGGCATTTGCTAACGCGCAGGAATCCTTTGGTTTCATCCAGGTGGCTTTTGTAGTTGAGGAAAATATTATGAGAAGGCAAAGGAAACCTTCCCTACCTGGGAATAAAATTATGTGACCTAGGTTAACTCAATCGGAGAGCAAGTGACCCAGCGGCGGTTCAAACGTTACGGAGCCGGTCCGTGTGCCCAGGAAAAAGGCGTCTTCAATTAGGCTCTTCAGGAAGAGGTAATACGAAGGGCATGGCGAGCCGGTTGTCTCAAGGAGCTGCTCTTCAAGTGAGCAAGGCGGGTAGGGAACACCTCCTTAGAGAGGTGTCTTGCACAAGTGCACACCGCTGGAAAGTTCCGATCCGGGAGCTGGGACTGGGTCTGGGGACAACCCAACTGCTCCTTGCCTCCCATCCCTCCAAATCCCCCAAAGCTGGATTTCAACTCTTAGGCTAAAAATTTTCCTAAGAAAGAAAAAAAAAAGAAAAAGAAAACCACAAGACATACACACCCCCTTCTTCCTATGAGCGGATGCATAATTGTCTAAAAGTTGGGTAAGGCTGCATCTGCACTGTTTCGATTTATTTGCGGCAATAAAGGGGGGGGAGCCCCCTTTGAAATGAATACTGTAGGAAAAGCAGAGAGCTGATAAAGGAGTAAAGTTATAGAAAGGGGAAAACTCAGAATTTCAAGCTGCTACTGCTCGGAGGCGCAGGTTGCTGTTTAGTTGGGCCGCATCTGAAATAGTTCCCTGTTGTTTTCCTAAGAAACCGTCGGTCAGAAAAGGGTTTGCTCGGCAGTATCCTGAACTCTTCACTGGGCTGTGGCGTGTGCGCACACACACACAATTTGATTTACCACGTTTGCTCTGGCTAAAATAGACCTGTTTACAGATTTATGCTTTATGCACAAATAAACTTGATCTTTAAGGTGCCGGTTGCAGTTCTGATCACCTTTCAGCGGTTTCTCTACAAGCATGCACAGTGGATCTCCCGGTGTACAATGCCAACTCCTTCTGGCTTGCAGAGCTGGCAGCTTTAACTCCTAATCTAGCGGGGCTGGGGTTGTTAAGAAATATACCTTTCCCCAAAACTATTTGAGGACATAGGAAAATCTGTGTTTTTCCTTGAATATTTTGGGAGAAAAGGAAGAAAGGATGGAACAGCCTGTCACTCAGGAAGAAAAAAGTCTGTAATTAGTATCCTCTAAGAGCCCCTGGCTCCTCTGGTAAAGTGATCTCAAAACAAATTTGCGAAAGTGCAGTAGGCGAGTAGAACTGAAGAAAGGGGAGAGAAAACACAAACTACAAGGCTGGCTAATGAGGCTGCTCGGGGGTGGGGGGAGAGGGAAGGGAGGGTAGTGCTGTATTTCAGGAGTCGGGAGGCTCAAGTCCGGAAAGCGGGAACAGTCCGAGAACCAGACACTGTCTGCTCCTAGGGATGGGCAGGGAGAAAATGGTAAACGTGTTAGGACCTCTTTAAATGGTTGTTTCTCACCCCAGCCCTCCCCGCTCCGCAACAATTGCCGTGCCGCTCCTGTATCTGGAGGGATTCAGTCCCATGTGGGGACCGCTTCCAGAGCGTGCAATCTTTTTCCAGGCCCCATGCCTTTCTATTTAAACAAAGAAAATTCGACCGAAACCATAAGTCACCGGCCCGGGGGGTGAGAGGTGTTTGGGACCCACCTGAACGTCCCCGTCGTGCCCGCCCCTGCGGAGCGCCCTCGGGGCGCACCCCCATTTCTCCAAAACGCTCCTCGGTTCGCCGGCCTCGTCGGAGTGAATGCCCAGGCCCCGGTGCCGAACAGCAAGCGGCAGGCAGAGCGTTATTTAGGGGTGTATTTTATTTAATGATGCCTGCAGGGACGGAGCTGCATGACACAAGGGAAACCGCATTTCGCCCCCTGCCTCTCCCCTCCGGCGGTCGGTGGGTGCCGGCGGCCGCCCCGGCAGCAAAACTGTTTCCCAGTTGGGCTGTTGTGGCCCGGGCGCTTCCAGCCGTGTGAGAAACGTTTGGTTCCCCCCAGCGCTGGGAACCGTACGCACCTAAGTAAACATATTAGTACCTGCCAGGGGGATTTGTATAGAAGACAGCTGAAGAAGGCATTGGCCTCTGCTGGCACTCTGGGACTCCCAGGAGAGATCAAAGGGACACGAGGGGGTTTTTAGCAGCCTTGAGACTGGGAAAAGTTGCTAGTTCCTGCTATCGGAGGGACGTCCCAGCGAGCACATGGTTCAGTTATTCAACCTCCTCCCTCTCCTGCCCCCCTGCTCCCATTCCCCAGCTCATTCTCCACAGAAAGGTGGAAGCTCTGGAAAAATCGTACGGGTTCCCCAAGGCAGCAGCCATTGAAGCAGGAATTTTCCCTGTGGAAATATCTGCTGGGTCGACGTCTGCCTGCCTTGCCTTCCACTTCAGAAAATAAAGCCCGATGCCGGCTGCCCGTCTCCTTCTCTGAGTTGCAGGCCGTTTCAGGGAGGAAAATACAGACGCACAATAAAAAAACACAGGCTTTAAACACGCCTCATTTCAGAGGGGAGCGGTGACGAGGCAGCAGCACTGAAGATACCTCCTCACCCCACTCGTTGCTGCCCGGCTCCGCAGGCAGCTGGGGCGGATGGCGGTGCGGGGCTGCTCCCGCACCCCTCCGCGCCGGGGGGAGCGAGCAGGTGGCTCCCTGGCGAAGCGGAGGCGAGGGAGGCCGGTGTTCACCACGGGCTTTCTGGCAGCAGAGCTCCGGCCCGCGTCCCTCGCGTTAAACAAACAGCAGCGAGAAGGAGAGAGCAGGAGGGGGCACTTGGCATTCGTGTAAAAAAACTTCGACGACTTTGTGCTTGGCCCCTCCGGAAAAAGACTTGATTAAATCACAAACCTCATGTCCTTACCCAGTTATTACCCTTTGATTTTGTGATTCCAGGGCCCTTGTTTGCTTTGGCTTGGGGCTTAGGTAAAGATTATCGTTATTAATATCAAACACAAACATTTTAATTGCAAACACACTGAGGACCTTCACTGGGAAGCCTGGCATGACAGCCGCAGCCGCGGGGGTCACGGAGAGTGTCTTCGGGAGATATTTTCTTTATTTAATGAAAAAAACCCCTTCCTTTAGGCAAACTTAGTCCAAACAATCTCTCAGGTTACCCTGGTGCTGGAGGAGACCCTGCCGTGTGGGGGTCCTAACGGGCGGACGAGCTAATGCTGGGCTGAGGGCAAACCTGAGAGTGGGCTGGTGGGGTGTCGGCGTGACACTGCGGTTTCGGGGCTGCTTCAACACCGCTCCTGCCCCGCTGCGGGAAGAGGGTCCTACGGGTCTTCGTTAGGTCGGTGCTGCATGTGCGTATCAACTGCGTGTACGCCATCTCTCTGACCCGGCGTGGATCGAAACGAACTGGTTAGGGAGCGCGGCGAGCTGCGAACCCGATCTGACGTACTCTATTGCTGATCAGGTCCCCTCGCTACAGAAGCAAACTATGACATCTTCGCTCTTTGACCAAAAATAGAGATTACATGCAAGAACCCGTGTACATGGAAGCGCGGCTTTCTGAAGAGCCCGAGCGTTCCCTGAGGCGAAGGGTGTTCTTGAAAGGAGAAAAGTCGGGGAAACTGTCCTATCACTAGGTGCCCACCACACTGTGCCGCCGCAGTTCCTCCTTACAAAAGAGAGCAATCAGAGCGAGTACTTAACTGGATTAAAAGTCAGGCTGGCCGCGGTGGCACAGAAAGGGAGAAAGGAGGGCACGGAGGTGGCAGAGACGGCTCTCGGGGAAGGTCTCTTTCCAGAGCTTCCCCTTCAGACGTACGCACCCGCGCCCGAGCCGGCCGGGAAGGGGGAGACCTTTCAGAAACGTGGCTGTGACCTTTCAAAAAAACAAAAACAAAAAACAAATCAAGGGTTAAGGCTGACGGGGAGAGCGCCCGCGGGCAGAGTTGAAGTAGCGCCCCTTTGCTTTTGTCAGCTCTCCGGCGAGCCCCGTGTGTGTGCAGGGCACAGCGTGCAGTTTCCTGGTGGTCGCCCCTTCCCGGGGAATAAACAATCTGTTACAAACCGTAACGCTCTGACTGTGAGCAGCTCCGCTCCACCATCCTCAGAGAAGCCGTGTTTTTTCACATCACTGAGTGAATGGCTTCATATGTTGTTAAAGACACCCACGCCCCCCAACCCGTTTTCGACAGCTTAACTCTTTCCTCCCTGAGGGAACCCGTTCTCTTCTCCCTCAGGCTCGAGGAAGTCAAAGGAGTTGTGTTTCCTGGGAAGAAACCGCAGCCCCCCAGCCCCCAAGGGCGCGGGCTGCAGTCAGAGCCTGTCACTGCCCCGTTAGGGTAGCAGGCCCATCAATTTAGTCGCAGACAAGGTCTGGGTTCAAGTCCTCCGGTGCCGAGACGAAAAGGTGAGACATGCTGGGAGGGGGGCCAGAGGGCGGCTCTTTGCGCTTCACCTTTCTAAACTCACCCACCATGTGCAGGGCAAGGCCGAAGAAGCAGCCCGGCCACGCGGGTGGCACTGCCGCACATTCTGGGGAGCAGTACCCCTCTCCAGGGGCGGACGCTGCTCCCGCAAGCACGGCGAGGAAACGGGCCGCGGAGCTGCGGGAGGCCGCGCAAGCTGCGGGTCCTGCCCGGGCACCCACCCGTGCCCGCCCGGCTTCCCCGGCAGCGGACCGGGGAGGCGGGTAGTTAACCGCGCGGGTGCGGCCCTAGATAAGGAGAAGCGCTCCTTAGGGAAGAAAACGAAGGAAAAAAATTGTCCCGACTGCTGCCTCCCTGTCACCACGGGTCGTATCTCGGCCACACATGTCTGACTCCTCTGGGCCTGATCTCGCTGAAGTCGGTGGCGAGTTTTAACTCCGGCATCGGGTTATTACTGAATTACGAGGGGGGAGAAACACTGTAACACAAAGAGCTTTATTTTAGAATCCAAGAAACCCGTCTGTTCTTATATACAATATCACATTCCACCATTTAAATATATATATGTTATGTTTACAAAAGAAAAGACAGTACTAAAATTATTTACAGGAACGAAACGAGGCGGCAACCGTTTAAATACGACTAACACAAAACGCAACCAACAGCTTCACTCAGACAGGAATGAACTTTCCGGTGAATCTCAGACAAAGCAGATCACCGGTACACAGGTAAGTATCTTAAATTAAAAAAAAAAAAAAAAAGAGAGGTGGTCTATGCAACACGATTTAAAGAAACCAAAAGTCGGGGGGATGGGGGAAGGAGTAAAGAAAAAAAGAGAAGGTCTGTTTGGCTCGAGTCAGTGAGAGCCATTTTCTGTGGGGTAGGTGTACCTTGACTCGACCTCAATAAGGCCCTGCCTGGGCTTTCCTCTGCGTTAATTTGCTTCATTACTTAGTTTAGAGGGAAGGGGGTGGGGGCTCCATCTCCGTTAAATGTACTACCAAGAGCAACCGGGTTCATTTCTCCACCACTTCCTCCACGCTGGGCAGTTTGGGCTCGTCGGAAGAAATACTGTCCACTATGGAGGAGAGACAGCGGAGGCTGCTGGAGGCCGACGACTCGACGATGGGGCCTCCTGCTTCAACGAGAGAAAAGGGATTACAAGAGCAGACCCTTCCTCCTCGCAGGGTTCGCGGGTGAGAGACCGTGAGGGCGAGGGAAGGGCGAGCGGCAGCGGCGGCTGAGCCCGGCCCGGCGGCGGCCGCTCTGCCGCGCACACGCAGGACGGCGGCCGCGGTGCGAGTTACCTTCCTTGGGGCTGCCGACTCCAAGGGCTCGGGAATGGTCAGAAACGCTTTGCCAGTCGGAGCTGCAGGTGCTCAGGAAGTCTGAACCGGGGATCTGCGGCACACACACACACACACACACCGGGAGTGAGGAGGGGAGTGGGGGACACACGGAGTGAGGAGCGGGGTTAGTAAGGTGGACCGCGGTTCCCCGGTACGGTCCCCAGTTCCCCGCTGGAGGCCCAGGGAGCTCGGCCGTTCCTCCAGGAGCCCCCTCCGCGCCCGCCAGCCTGCCCGGCCGCCGCAGAGGCCGCGCCGAGGAGGAGGGGACGGGATGGGACGGGACGGGCGCGGCGGTTTCGCCGCTGGGTGCCAGGCCAGCGCGGGGACTGAGGCGGCAGCGCTTACATTTCCCTGCTTGGGGCTGAAGCTGAAGGGGTCCCCCCCGATCTCCTGCATTTTCTCCTGCTGATCCAGCCTGTGCAAGAGGTCCTGCAGCCGCTCGATGTAGCTGATGGCGCTCCTCAGGATCTCCACCTTGGGCAGCCTCTGGTTTGGGTTCGCCACAGTCCGCCTTTTCAGAGCCTCGAAGGCTTCGTTGATCTTCTTCAGTCTCCTCCTTTCCCGCAGGGTGGCTGCTTTCCGTCTGTCCGTGGGGGCCGACTTTCTCTTGCAAGTTTTGCAAGCCCAGATCAAACACTGGCCGGGGCAGTGAGGGGGTTGTAGTCCCGGGGGTGCCAGCACATGCTCCTCTCCACTGCTGTCACTGCTGGCTTCTGGCGGCATTTGGTCCTGACAGGGGGACAAGGTGCCATCGCTGCCTGGGTACAGCGGGGATCCCTCTGCCATCTCCAGCTGCTGTAAGGCTCCATTCTCCCCGTCCAAGTAGAAGAAATAGGAGCCAGTTTCAAAAAGGTCCATCATCATGCTGTCCCTTGGCCTCTCTGCCTGCTGGAGTTGGGTGGCAGGCTCAAAAACACCCCGAGGAGCAACCCAGATGGAATTTAATTAGTGCAGTGACATAAGTCCCCCCTGCTTTATATAGGAGCTGCTGAAACCCTATCCAACTTTTAGCTGTCGCGGTGCATCACCCTCCAAAACTGATTCCAGCCAGTCTCCTGGGCGCTGTCCTGAGGACATCTCCTATTTAGAAGGAGGAGGGGAGGCCCGAGGAGAGGGAGGTAAATGAAAAAAAAAAAAAAAAGTGAAACAAAAAATAAAATTACAACCTGACTTTCCCCCCTCAAATCCTGTAAGCTCGGGGTGCAGCAAAAGGACGCGAGGTGGGGGCTAGGGTGCTGTGTGTGGGAACAGCAGGCAGCCCTGTCCCCGCTGCGGAGCCCATGGGGGCACGGCTGGAGGACAAAGGCGTAGGGCTTCACACGGAGCCCTCCCCCAGCCCACCCCTCACACCCCCAGCGCACGCTCCTTGCCCTGCTGCTAAGTATAGATCTATAAGGAGAGATTTCAAAGGCAGCCATCACTCTCCAAATAGACGGGTTAATATTTTCGGAAGAAGCCCCTGCTGTTTCTCCCACTCCCCCACCCCTCCTCCCTTGAAGCGTGCCATTCCTGTGACCCAAGCCACCCGGGCCAGCCCAAGGTTAGGAGCCAAGCTCACTGTTCCTCCACACATGGGGAAGATTGCCAAGGCAGAGCCTTGCTGAGGTGCTGAAGCACCCTCGGTTATTTCACCTCAGCTTAATCTTTTAATCTGACCTTTCCCACATTGCCTGTGAGGTGACAGGAGTGATTCCAGGTGACTGGGTTACAGTCTGACAGCGCTGCCCGGACAACCCCGTCCCTGGCGGTGTTTAGGGCAAGCAAAACCCGGGCATCTGGTGTAACTACTGTTTAATCCCTTAGACCTGTCAAGGTATATAGAGCTTCCTAGCCGAGACAGAAATGGAGCTTGTGAGCACTCTCTGTTAACGCATACTGTAATGTCATATCACATCTAGGCTTCTCTTACATCAAGAAACAGAAGGTATGGAAAAGTGGCCTGTTTGCCTCTTTCCCTGTGTTCCTTAAATCCCATGTAATTTCTCTCTGCTTATGAAAAAATACCTATATGTGTATATGCATATATATGTGTCCATAGCTGTAGGCACACACACGAAGGTATGCATATTTATGTGGATAACTATATTTCTCTCTGTGGATATATGTGTGTATACACATGTATCCACATATATATGTGTGTGCTTTTTCACAGAAACTCGCCATAATATGTGAAGAGTGGATGAAGGCCCCTGGAATACCACAATATCTCTCAAATGTAGCATCTAACTTCATTCTTTCTGAAGGGAACCACGACATTTTTGTCCATTTCTTAAAAGTTACAATGAATTTGATCATTGACTTGACCGTTTCTCCAAAACAAATTGCAAACCAATTTTTCAGAGCACAAAAGCCTTACGAAGCAGTTGTGATTTTGTTTTGACCAAATCAGTGCTGTTGGAATGGGTCTCCTTTCTGCTTTAATAAGGCATGGCAATATCCAGTTTTGGATGAGACAGATAAATTCAGACTGTTCTCAGTGAAACGAATTTTGTTATTAATATTCCAGCACTGAGGATTTTTTTTTCTCTTCAGATTTAAGAAAACGTATTCTTACAGTTAAGGACCAGTACATAAGACACAGTTTCTCAGTTTTCATGCTCTGCAACTTGCTTTCTGTTTGACCTTTGACCAGTCACTTAATTTCCCTGTGATTTAATTTTCTACCTTTAAAAACCGATATAATGTTGACTTTTACCCATCCCTTGTGCTTCTCATTTAATTTGCTGTCTGTCCAGCGAGGAGCCACCTCTTAGCATTACATGCTTTGAAGTCCCACAGGGATGTTTGTCCCATACCATTAGTGATGGTAGTAATAAAAAATAAAAATTTTTAAAAAATGGAAGAAAAAAAATCGTAAGTCTGCTGATTATTTAAAACATTTTCACATTTATTACAGTAATTTTTTCTTTTAATCTGTAGTTTCTTCACTGCTACTCTGGGAGTGTTTGGTACAAGACAGAGACAAGATCGGTCTACTGGTGGGGTACACAAATGAAAACTTAGTTTAAGAGAGAAATGTCATTACCAAACTGTTGTTGCCCTTTCAAGGGTTTTAATTGGATTTAGGGAGTTGGAAGACTGGAATTTTAGGAGCCAGATGCTCCTTCTGCTGTCAACAGATATTTTTTTTTTTTTTTTTTTTTTAACTGGAAACAGAATAAGAAGTTCTTTCTTTCTAGCACAGATCTGGTTCCTCACAGTAATGTGGGCACAGCATAGTTAGCCCTTTATCGAGCAAAGCTCCTATCAACTGTAACTGAATTTTAATTTGAATGAAGCTGCCCAATTCCCCGTCATGTAAGCAACTTGAATTTTGCTGCAGCCATGACACCGCATTTCCCATTCCAGCTCCTTGATGAACGTAACATAGCTAGCAAGCAACCCAAGCATAATTGAACAACATCTCCTCGATGTTCTCCATTGCAAAAGTGGGTCAAGTGGACAATTCAGAAGTTGGTTCTGGTCTTTTTTCTCTTCATACCTTGCATTCCAGATCATGTTAGATATTAGCACAAAGACATAAGAGAAAGTAAAAGCATGTGAACGAGAACAATTGAACGTGGGTTTGGAAGGGGGATCACTGCCCAGTTCCACTTGTCACTTGGTTGGCTTGATAGCCCCTTACAGAAAAACTCTTAGTCTGTGAAGCCAGTTCTTTATTCGATTGTTAGTGCTTCCACCAGAATACTGTTGTACTCTACCAAAAATGTACTTTCAGTATATTTACACAAGTAAAATACGAGATGTAATGTATTTCACTGGTCTACAAGATCTGTTATCCTACCAAAGAAGTATTTCATTAAGTCAGTGGGTGGTAAGTTCAGTAAGTGGTCAAGATGACCCAAATCCAAGAAAGATATACTGCATTTTAAGTCACAGTTGACTCCAGAACTTTGATTCCTCCCAATTCACTTTTCTGCATAAACTTTCCTGTATAACTGTGGTTTAAAAACGAGCTTGTAACTGCTCAGTTCACTCTTGACACCTTATGATTTAAGCAGAAATTAAGTCCAGAATTATAGAGAAATATTTTGTAACCTAAACCCCACATAGCATTGCACATAACTCCAAATATCTCCTTTTTCTCCTTCAATCTCCTCAAGATCCTTACAGCCACAGGCGTTGTGCATTTTTAATCTTTGATCTCTTTGACACTTCTTTGCAGTGGCACCGGTAATCAGTGGGGATCAGACATATCATAGAATCATAGAACAGCTTGGGTTGGATGGGACCCTCAAAGCTCATCTAGTTCACACCCCCCTGCAATAAGCAGAGACATCTCCAACTAGATCAGGTTGCTCAGAGCCCCGTCCAGCCTGGCCTGGAATGTCTCCAGGGATGGGGCATCTACCACCTCTCTGGGCAACCTGGGCCAGTGTTTCACCACCCCCATTGTAAAAAAATTCTTCCTCATGTCTAACCTGAATCTATCCACTCCTATTTGTGACTCTGAAAGGGCACCTAGGTGAAAGTGAAGTTTTCAGCCTGTCTTTGTTATAGGCCTACTCTACTTGCACAATATGCCTCCTGATTCGAGAGATGGTTAAACACCTTCGCTACCAGGCAGTGATTCTTAAGTTGCTTCTTGCAGATTTCTGAAGTGCAGGTTGTCAGTGTAGGCCCAGCTGCGGGCATACTGGCGTTCTCAGAATTGGTTTGCACTTCGGATATGGAAATGGAAATTTTTCTATTCACATTCCTACTCTCCTTTATTCTCCTTCCTTGTCTTTTACACTCATGTCAAACAGCATATTTCTTAGCAGAAACTTTCAACCTTTTTTTTGTTAATATACAATGATGTTCTTCTACCTTTATTTCTGTCTTTCTCAAAAAGTTTATATTCTTTAAAATTTGTGTTTTACAAAGTTTCTGAAACATTTGACTTTGTGTCTTCTGCTGATATTTCTAGCATGTCCATTTTTTTCACTGGAACAGTAACACCTCCTTTTTAAATTTCAGCATTTTTCATCCAATTTCTCAACAGAAAAAAATGATACACTGTTCTTGTTATAGTCTCCAAGGCAACCACCTGAAGTACCTCTTTACTACAGAAAAAGTCTAGTGTCTTACTCCTGTCCTGTTCTCTGTCAATTCCAATTCACACAGAAGACTACCTCACCTGAGTTTGGTAGCACGTTCAGGTCATGGTAAGTGGCATGTCTGGGGATATATGATAGCATCCATGTTTTGTTGTCACTTGTAACCTGTATGTTACATAGTTAAGATAACGGGCTGAGATATTAGAGGGTTAATTGTCTGCCATTCCTCCTGATGTATCAAGAGGAACACTCAAATCCTCACCCAGGATGTGTTTACTTTCTAATTTTAATTTGTCAGGAATGCCCTTGTGGAGCAAATCTCTGAATAGTCGCCACTTATTGCACTTTTGACACAAAGTGCTCTCGGAGTATGTCATTTGAGTTCTGCTCAGGTGAAACTAAGCTGGAAGACACCATGAAAGGTGAAGTGGATGACAGGTCTTCCACACTGCTAATATCTACAGATCTGGTCCTGATGCGCCCGTACTATCTGCCAATGTATTCATAGTCACAGTTCATTGGGAAGAACTAGAGAAAACCTTGACATGTTGCTGCACTGTGAGATTTGCTGCTTAAATAGTATATTATGCCAAGGATTGCAAAAGCTAAGGAGGATGAGACACTGCATCTCTCCTTTCCCTTGAGGAGGAAATTCTAAGCAGATAGGAAAGACTGAGGTATCTTTACTTTATAAAGATGTTTGAAATACCTGAGAGATGTGAAAACTGTAAGCGGAAAGTTGGTGCACAAAAGATTGGTAATCTGGTAAAGAAAATGTATCTGCCACTGAATCTATAGTTTATTACAGAAATGTTTGGTGAACAAAGATTAAAGGCTTTCTATGAGTTTTCTTGGCAGTCCAGACAGTGGAGACTCCATGGGGGAGCAGCTTTTCTTATGCTGATAATGGTCTATGGGAAATTTAACCAAAAGAACTTTACTGACATTCATGGAAGTATAATTCCTGCTACTGGAGCAAAGCATATGGAACTTCATGGTTTTCGGTATGTAGGAGCACTTCGTTATCTCTTCATGCCTTAAAATGTCTGAATTTCAGACAAGTCTGCAGGGTTAACATGGAGCCCCTTGAATTCTTGATTTTCATTTATATATGTTGTTAGACTATCAGCTGACTTGCTTACCTAAACTCTGCTGTTTACTTGACCCTATTCAAATTCTGCTTGTCCAAGAAAATGATATTATTTGCATATCCACGTTGTCACATGCGCTCTCACTTGAGATGTAGGAACTGACTAGAGGAGGTGTGTGTACTGTTCGTGCCAGTGCTTGTGTATAAGTCTGTGCCATTTCAGAGAATTTAAAAGTGTGTGGGAGCAATCATCCCTCAAATGCAGATTTGGCAAGTGGAGCAGTGGATGGTGTAATCTTAAAGTATGCTCTGGATCTGGGAAGTTAGAAATGTACAACTTTGTATAATTTTACAGTTTTTTTAGGAGAAAATTTAAAAATTCTTAGTCAGATCTTGGCTGTATCTCTGTTCCAAATTATTACTGTTTTTCTTTGATTGGATATGGACTTTAGTGTTCATATCAGTTACAGTCCTGTTAGTATCTGAGAGGTGCAACCTTGCTAACTAAACAGACTTCTCCAATTCAATATGGTAAGGTAGGATTTCATTACAGCTCTCATGTTGGGCAGTTATGAGACACAGTTCTAAATGGCAGATGCTTTAATGCCTGTGTCAGGGTCTACAGTGACAAATAGTCACCACTGCACAAACACATTTATTTTACTACAAGACGTTTTCCTGCAGAGGAGGGAATGCCAATCAGAAACTGGAGGCCCATTGTGCTGTTGCTGGCCAGGAGAAGCATTTTTCATGGTTCTATATCCACAAGCAGGAATTCCTTGCAGGAAGAAAAATAGTAATAATGACAGATGTCTTCTACTTGTCATTAGGCAAAAAATCGGGAACATGAAATGTGGCATGTGCACATGACACATCATGTACTATATAATGATACTTTTACCATCAGATTTTTTTTGTAATTACATTAAAATTCATTTTTACAGTCATATACTTATTTGTCTGTTCGGGCTGTAAACTGGTGGAAGTATAGAGTGCATTTTCACACTACATAGTTTCAGAATATGATGACTATGACATCTAAACCTAATCTCGTTTGAAAGGGCAGTAGTTAAGTCATAGTTGCTGCTACTAATTATAACAAATATTCGTTTTCATTCTGCAAGTGAAAGAAAGGAGAGTTAGCTATGTGGAGAGCTAGTTTCTGCATCAAACACTCAGGCTGATCACATCCCTGCTTTCTATGGACAGAAAGAGAGTTTAGTGCTCAGACTATGGAAAAATGGCAGTTTATTTTTCTGGGGCTCACAGGAATTTTTGCAGAGCCATGGATCATCATGGAAAACTGGGATGATAGTGGCTTAGAAGTGGAAACTGTGAAGATACAGTGAAAGTAATGGATGTAGGCAGTGCCCTCCTCAGCAGTAACATAGGGATTGTTTAGAACAGCACAGCAAAAACCTGTGAAATGTTTATGCTGAATGATCGCTTCTTATACATAAGTTGTATTCAACTGTTTCACCATTCATTGACAAATATTCTTCTCATTTCCTGGTGTCAGGTCTCTGACATACAGGCATACCAGCTTAATGAGCCATTTAATTATAGATACATGGTATTGGACGATTAAGATAAAGTTAATAAGCTGTAGTAAAATGTAAGCATTACTTGCTTTTATTTCCTGGTGCTCCATTAATTCAGTCCCCGATTATTCCATGGACATGTGGATTTGAAATGCATAAACAGCTGAAAGGGGAATCTCTTGAGATGTTACTATTTCCAAAATGTAGCTACATTATTAGAAGCAATGCAATCTTGTCGTATCTCCATAGAATTCCCTCTTCCTCATGAGATTTTGTATATTTTCTCTGTTGTTTATAATTTCAAACTTTGTTCATTATGTTTTCAGTATTCTTCTGCCTTTGTGGACAATCAATTTAGCTCGTAATTTGGAAGAAGTGTTGATTTTTCCATGATTTGTACCTTGCACTTTTACATGATTTGCAGTTCAAGGTTTTGTTCTCCATGTGTTATTGTTACCTCTTGCTTTCCACATCTTACCTTGCTCTTAATTGAACAAATAAAGCTTGTGTCATGTACTTTGGTACGGCTTGCTTGAGACCCTTTGGATGGCATGCCATTAGTCTTTTGATAGTATATGGTAAATAGAGAATGTTGGTTTTGTCTTGTTGATTTTCTGCTTTAGCAGAGGTAATTGCTTTGTCCTAAGTGTTCTCCTCAAAGTTCTTCCTTAGGCACAAAAATTATCTTTGCTGAGCCTGTCTCAGCTTTGAAAAGCATGTACACACCATTTTAATTTCCATAAATATGTTCCTGACTGATTTGAATGTAATGTTCACAAGATGTACTTTGGGTAGTCTGATATGTGACTATTCCCTTTCCAAGCATTGGTCAGATTCCTTTCTCTGTGTAGCTTTTCACAAGTCTTCTGATTGCTGTATATCCATAATCCTCGGGCTTCACTGGGCTCTAATGCAGCCAAAAAAAAAAAAAAAAAAAAAAAAAAAAAAAAGAAAAAGAAAAAGAAAAAAAAATAGGTTTGTATATTTTGTATATTTATTCTTAACAACATTTCCTATTTTCTCCTTCTCTAGCAAGAAAGAAAAAGTTTTCACAGATCTACCTTTCATTATCCCTTGAGAATACACTGATCTTGAAGTGTTTTAATTATTCTTTGTAACTTCTTACCGTTACCACTTGGATGGGACTGGTACACTAGTTGGTGTATTTTCAGGGCTCCTTTGCATCGCTTAACAGTCTCCTACATCTGCTGTCTTCTTCTAATTATTGAAAGACAAATGTACTTCTGTCGCTTCCTGGTGATAACCTAGTCAGTTGTCCACCTGGAAAAGTTCTTAAAGTTTTATCTTCCAGCAAATATATTGTCAAGGTGACAGAAATTATTTGCCATGCTGCTGTCCACCCAATCTGTCATCTGTATTTTCTGAGAAAGGCCAATATCAGATGCTTCAGTGGAAGATACAGAATGATCTGGAGAGGCTTCAACAGAGAAGTTTCTTCCTCATCCCTTCAGTTACAGTGCTGCGAGCCCTCAAACATGACAGCTTGTATCACCTTCAAACTTAAAAAATAAATTCTTTATAATGCATCTGAAACTAAAGAAAATGTCAATATAGAATCCCCAGGTATCTTATCTACATGGGCTTTCAAAAGGAAAATAGCTGCTGCTTTTAGAAAACAAGCCATCGAGAGAAGGGCTTCCGGAAATAAATTTGCTCTGTATTAAATAGCAATAATGACCTTGAATCCAACATATATTGTATCCTGTTGTTATTGGAACCTGTTGCACAGCTGCAAAACTGTTTTAGGCTGTGAAGGTCATTCTGTTATTCAGCTATGTGTCGTTTAAGATACATGCTTGTAAATAAGGTTGGTTACCTGTGATCTGTCAGTGCAAGAAATAACAGCAATCCATCCTGTTCTCCTTCACCTCTCTGTTCTGTTCGTTTCACATAATTTTGCTTAATAACTTCTTCATGTTTGTATACTAAGACTCTACTTGCTTTGGGATTCCTGAAAGCTCAAAAACATATTCTTTAAAGTACACTGGGATTTAGACTTTTAACATGGTCTCTTGAACATGCTGTGAGTATGTGGCACAAAGAAAATATGCAGATTTGTTGTGCGAGATTTTTGAACTAAGGGAATGGCTCTCACTGCTATTTTTGTACCATGTTAAAACACCCTTGTGATGTTCCAGAAGTACAAAGGAGTCTTATGGTTATCCTAAAAGAGAACATGATATTTCTGAAGGTATGGAAAGAACCTTGGCCGAGCTGACATTCTTCCTTCCCTGTGCAATTCATCTGGCACATAGGACACAAGACTGGAATGAAAAGGGGACAGTATTCAGAAATTCTGTATGACAAAATGGATCTTACCCTTCTTATCATCGTCAGACTTCACAAAACTATGCTCAAAAAATGCCTGTATGTCGCTTTTCACCAGACCACTCTTCAGAACATTTCAGAAAAATTGCGTAGACTAAAAAATTGCCAGATGCCCACTCTGTCTAAAAAAAGAATTAAAAATAAGGCTTCAGCTGAATTGATGTAAGTGCATGAATTCTTGGAGAAAGTGTATGAATTATGTTTGTGGGATTTTTTTTTTTAATTATTCGATAATTAAGCATTGGAGAGAAGTTTTTAAAAAAGAAACACAATCTATTCTGATTAGATAAAGAATCCCTGGAAGAGCAATCTTAGAACTGTGTTCTGAAACTGGTAACTGGACAACATATAGCTATGTTTAGACTTAGAGAAAATAGTGAGAAAATATTTTTGTTGTGAAGTGTGAAACAGCTGGCTTATAACAGAATCTGTTGACCTGCAGTGTCGTTATCTGTAAACAACATTTGTGTATTACAGCAGGCTAATAGAAAGGTTTGGCTAGAAGTGCTAAGCATTACAATTACTTTAAAGTATTACTGATTACTATATAATAACTGAAAAAATAGAACAGACAGAACTAATTATGCACCAGCAGCTACTAGATAAACTCCAAGCTCCAAATAACAAATAACCAAGTTTATTTTGATGGGTCCATACATAGCAACCTGGTCATGTTCTGTTCAATGGGAGCTTCTAAAGCATCTAAAAAGCTTGCTGTTTAAATGAGATGACTAATTATATATTATAAATGTCATTTTATGACAATACACTTTATTGTAAAAACTTTGTATTGGAAGTACCACCTTCAGCTTGAGACAGTAAATGGTGGAACAGCACTAGGTTTTCAGTAACGTCTGCAGGTGGTTTCTGAGACTGGATGGTATATGGAAAGGAAGGCATTAAAACCAGGTGAGTTCAGAGCACGACACTTGCCTGTTCATGTAGCTGCACCTTATCTTTCTTTTCCTTCAGAACTGGTTCCTTGCAGCTATTTTAATTAGCAAGTTGCAAATTCTAAAGCCAAAGTAATGAGAGCAGTTGTGCTTGCAGCAGGGAGGCACAAGTCTAATTGTGAATTGCTTTCATCTTGCATTCACAGTGCTGTTGTCAGTAAATCATGTCTTGCTTTGAGGAATCGTGATCTGTTGAATTAAATAAAAGAAATGCAAGGCAGAACCTGTATTTCAGAACTGAATGTCAGTAGGAAACTACTTCAGGAAAAGAAGGAATCAAACTGAACTGGTCATCATAATCAGGAAAACGACCATCACTGACAAAGTCATCAGCACAAACATTGAAAAATTTAGCACATTAACATTTGCGAGACAATACAAAGTCATCCAAATTTATGCTTTGGCTGTGGAGGACAGTATCAGTATTTTTCTATGATATATTAATTTAAAGATTCCGAGTGGTTCCTACAAAGTCAGCTGAGCCCACTCAACAGTATGAATCAGAATCACCTAGCATCACAGCATCAAACAAGTATTTAAAATAGGATAAAGAAGCTTTGTTGTATTTAGAAGGTGCACAGGGAAGAATATAAAGGCTCTGAAATGTTTACAAGACTGATCATTAGCAGCAACACGGGTAAGACAGAAGTTGTCTCCAATGCTGATTGTCGATTAAGAGTCAACCTTTTCTTTTTGCATTTTTCAAACTGTAAAGTCCACATGATCTACTAACCTTCAGCATCATTAAGATAAAGAAACAGACATTATGAGAAACTGTAGGTAAACTTTTTCTACAGTTCCTTTCAGGGAAATTGTCAGTATTACAAGAGAATTAGGAATCAGCATCCATGGTATCAGTGTCATTAGTGAAGACTGCCAACTAATTAATAACTCATTAATAACTAATTAGTTGAAATCGCTTTTGGGGAAGAGATCCCTTTGAAGGTTCTGGATCATCAGTGTTGCTCTATTTGGATCCAAAAGTCACGTCAGTTTGGAGAAAGACTTCGTATACATACACATGTTGTCTTGGGTCAGCCTGACTATTTAAGGGAACAAGGAGTTACTAAGTGATCACACAATTTGCACCATCTTTATCTGCCTACAGAAGCTGAAAGGCAGTGTGTAAGCACACTCAAGCAGCTTCAGTGCCTCATGGGTGCTTATAATCAGCTGTTTTTTCAGGCAGAAGATGTGCCTTTGCAGAATTTGATTTTACACAAGCAGCAGCAACAGTTTATAAACAATAAAGAGTCTGCAGATGCTCAGATTATCACCTCTCATTGGGGAGCTTCCTCAGCCAAGCATCTTAAGGTTGTAGTTTCTATGGCTCCAGGAATTTTGTAACACTTCACATAAACTATTTTTCAGAATTCCAACTGTTCAGTACTGTGATTATATCCTGATGCTGGGTTTAATTAGCAGTGAACTTGCTGAGCTTTTCTGGGGAAGTTTTAAGTTGCTTGTAGAGTCGTGTGTCTGATGTTAGTGGAGAAAAGACAAGGCTGGACAAAAGTAATGTCACTTTCTTGAGATGTATGACGTTTTCTGATGGAAGATAAACGTATGCTCAGTGTCCCTGAACTGAAATTAAATATGATCCATAGAGAAACTGCCTGAAGTGATCAAATTATTTTTTTTCTTCACCAATGTGAACTATCTAGCAGAAAATAAATTGTAACTGTGCTTTTCTTTCTGAAAAAAGTTACTAAGTCCTCTTAGTTACACACAGCACGTTCAAGAACTGCATGTGTGCGTGCAAAGACCAACAATCCTGCCTGCAACTCAGACTGACACTAGTACAAATAGGACTAACATTAGAGAGAGAGAGTTGCAAATAGGACAAACATTAGTCAAGCTACTTAATGTAACTCCTCAAAAGCCCCAAAATTTCTCAGTAAACCATGATCTAGAATGGTCTTGTCAACTGTACCAGGCCCTTGCAAGGAATTACCTTTCTGACTATGATAGCTTTTGGGTTGAAGTAGCCTGAGATTATTTTAATCACAAAAATCTGATGTAGTAACATGAATTCTTCATAATTTGTTTGCAACTTAATAGCATCAGCCAGTAGAATTGATTTATATCTGATGAGTCCAAGTTATACCAACACCTTTTTCATTTGAGCTGTCATTGCACACTGCTGATCCCAACAAGCAGTCATGCCAAACCATGGTGAAGACAACCAGAAATGCGCTACAGATACTCTTGAAAGAGATTGTGCGTTAAAAATTGTCAAATTCTCATCATCCTTCATAGCACTCCTTGTCCAGTTTACTAGCATCAGTTCAGCAAGATGGCATCTTAGTTCAGATCTTTCACATATTAACTTTGTCATACTTGAGGCAACATGGTACTAACAGGAACAGACTGGATTAATCTCAGCCTTCCTTACGTTTGTTTTTGCCGCAAGAATTAATATGTGATAGAAACTACTGAGTTCAACCGTCTTCCTTCAACAATTATCAGAGTCATCAGACCCATCTCATACATAGCCTATGTCCATCATTCACACATCACATGGTCTTTGATACAGTAAGCTTACAGAAGTCGTTAATGGATCAGTGTAAGTGACTCTTCTAACTTTTAGGACAATGGAAAAAAAAGTCACATATAAGAAGTACATAATATGTGAGAAATTTCCTGCTAGGTTACCACATCTAGCAGAATATTCCAGCTATTTAGAAAGCGCATATGAGCCTGGCCACTTCTAGTAATCTACTCCCTTTGTACTTCCAAGGTATCAAGAACTGTCTCATCAGAGATGTCATGGGGCACATCCCTGTCTAGTTCTGTTAGTATCTGTTTATGGACATGTTGCCCATCAATTTATCCCTTTCTGAACATCTTAATAGTGTCTCACTTCCCAAAGTATTTTGTAACTACTTACATCTGATAATGATGTGATAATAATTATCAGATCCCAAGGGACAGGCCAGAGAAGGGAAACCTAGATAGATAATCCTTCTTGGACTAACCATGAGAAGTGTCTCAGAGCTACCACGAGACATCAGGACAGAAGCATTCAGAACACACTTTATAGACTGGATCTTGAACACAGCTTAGCCAGAAGAATTCAGGTTGCAGTTCAGGACTTACCAGAATGTCACTCTTCCTGATGAGGCTGTAACTGCTGCTTAGTGAAACCACGAGATAAATGGCGATCTTGGCAGAACGAGACCCTGAGTAACCTGATGAAACTTTGAAGTTGGCTCTGGGCTAGATGTCCTCCACAGGTCCTTTCCAGACTAAATTATTCTAATATTCTGTTCTAAATTTAAGGAATAGCAGTCATGAACAAGATAGGGGAAGGAAAAAAGACAACAGAACTGAGGCTGAGTACTAAGAAAGAACTAAGAAAGGATAGCATAGACATGTTAGGACAAAATCAGAAAGGCAAAGGACAAAGCAAGAAATCGCTACCAAAAGACGTAAAAACTTAAAGGAAACTTTCAATAAGTATTGCAATAGCACTAAGGGAGCCTGAATGAAGACAAAGCCACTGACAGATGATGCTGTGCTTAATACCTCTGTCAAGTCAAATTACAATTAAAAGATGATGTGCTTTTAGCTGTATAACAAAATTATTAGCACTAGTAACAAAAGGAGAAGGAGTCAGGAAGGGACAGGAAAACCAAGAGGTAAAATAATTAGATTAATTTACATGTTAAAACTGGTTTGGCCTCAGTATACTGAGAGAATTGGCTGAACGGATGTCACTGGCATTTCCTGATATCTTTGGGTGCTTGTGGGGGATGAGTGAGATTGCGGAAGAGTATAGATATGCAAATGTAATGCATATTCTTAAACAGAAGGAAAGAGGGACTTGTAGATGAGGAGTTCAACCTAAGCTTCTGTGAAAATACTGGAAAATGATACCATACTTGTGTGCACCTGGAAGAATACAAAGGGGTGAATAATGCCAACATGGAGTAGTCTTGTTCCTTTTAAAAAATCTTCAAGAATAACGTGTGCCAAATCAATTTACTGTCTCACCAGAACAGGAATACAACTCTTGTGGTCAAACAGAAGTCATTTACTCGATTTTAATGAAGTTTTTTATACAGCTTCACATGACATCCTCAAATGAATACTAGGAAAATGAGACTCCTATGTGTATTCAGCTGCTTGGAAACTCATCAAAGACGAAATCTCAAATGAGGGACTTCCCAGAAGTCAATGTTTTAGTTAATAACTCAGGTGATGGAATAGAGAGCATGATTAATCAAGTTTGCAGATATCACAGAGATGGCATGAATTATCAGCTTGTCGGAGGATGTGCTTAGATTTCAGATAGGATGAGAAAGAAATATAGTCTTTCATAGGTTTTGATTTGATGAGGACAAGGTTACCACTTAGGCAAGCTGGATCAACTGCAGAAATATAGGCTGATTAACTAAGTAGTTGGTAGTTCCACCAAAGAATGAAACTGATGGTTCTAGTGAATCATAAGATGAACATATGTCATACTGTTTAGGTAAAAACCACACATGCCACTAGGACATAGAAGGAGAAAGGAGGCACACGAGGTAGTCCTTCCATCTCATTCTAGGCTGATAAGGCTTCAGTTGCATTTCCATGCCCATTTTTAGGCACTTAACAGCATCTCAAAACAGATACAGCTGGTACAACTAGAGGAAGCATAGAGTGCTAACAAGAATGATGAGAGGCTTAGAAACCTTGTCTGAGTAGATGTTTCAAGAGAAAGTGCTGGCAGTGATCAAGCAAATAGTAAACAATTGCTGCAAAGAGGAAGAGAGTAAACTGATGCTGGTGATTCTATAGAAAGAAAAAATATATATGCAATTAGTTCTGTCAATGCAGATTTAGGTAAGTCTCCTGATGGAAGGAAAAACACCAGACTGGCTTAGCTGCAGAGCAGCAGCTATATAAACCTCTAGCCAGGAGTGATGTAAGTTTCGAGTAAAATGTGACACACTATGGGACTTCCTAAGGTTCTTTTTTTAAACCTTATTTTGCTATGAATCATGTTGTCATCGTTCCCTATTAGAAATAATTCTACTTTGTTTGGGATAACTGAGGAGAATTAAGGATGGAAAAAGAAAGGCAGTCTAGATGTCAGAGCTCTCACAGGGAGGAATAAGATCTGAACAGGCTTGTACTATTTTTTTAATACTGTACTTAGGAGTATGAACAGCTGCCTTCCACATTTCATGAGAGAGCCTGCCCCCCTCAGGCTACATCCCTTTCTGAATGAATATTTGAATATTCTTGAAAGTGGCACTACTAGGTAAGACAGCACATGTAGTTCCCTGGCAGGCTTAGCCCAGGGATCAGCATATTTGCCTGAGATGTGGTAAACAAGGATAAACAGATCCCTGTTCTGAGTCAAGTAGAGGATGAAAGTAAATCAGTGTCTTCTATGTGTTATCCGAGTGCTTAAAATACATGCCTAGAGATTTACTCGTGGAATCTTTTTAGAAGGGGAGATCAGAATTGATTATTCCAATTGAATTAGACGACAATTAAATCATAATTGGACGATGATTCTGTAAGAAGAGGGTGTGACAGTCACGGAGCTGTACATGGGCATGTACACTTTGCCACTTTCGACCTGCATTGTCAGTCCTTGTTGTCTCCTAAGTCCCATTTGTAATTTCTGAGAGTGCCTTTCTTAAGTGGCTGTTTTCCTACACGCTTTGAGTTTGAGCACTTACTTGTCAGCTAAGGATTCTGGTGTACAGCAGGACGTCCAAGAGTTGAGCACTGTAACACTTAAATGTCCTTGAAATTCTCTAGCACAAGCCAACCTCTGTTTTATGTCATTACTCCTTTCTCAATACCTCTTTGTGACCTTCATAAAAAAAAAGGGGGGGGGCAAAAAACACCTCCCTTCACACACAAAAGGGCTCCATGGAATATGGAGTGGATTTTGATCTGCCTGCTCTACAGACTGAAAACTTCCTGTGCCCAAGAGCCACAAGTGTTTCTAATACCCAGAGAAGCAGGAGAAGAGCAGACATTTGGAAAGGCTCACATGCAGGAGATGGCACTGGTTACCCTGTGATCTCATTGTGAAACAGGACTGGGCTGAGTGTCTGGGCTATTTTGATGCTGTTGGCCTCAACAGCTTCCACTGGCTCACTTCCTCCCAGAGTCAGGGGTTTGGATTACCCAGCGATGCCAACAGACCCTCACTGCCAGTCATGGGATATTTCTTTGGCATGAAATCTGTATTTGAATTGTGTGTATGAGCTGTGTGCAACACAAGGAGAGCCTCTGCTGAAATATAAAGCCTAAAATTACTTTAGCAGTCCCTTCTCTAAGAAGTATACATAGTTCTTCTACAATATATACTCTCTCTCGATTTCCTAAATTTGATTGGAAATATACTATAGAGATAGAATATAAATATAAATATAAATATAAATATAAATATAAATATAAATATAAATATAAATATAAATATAAATATAAATATAAATAAAAATATAAATTAAAATAANTATAAATATAAATTTATATAAAAATAAAGAATTTCTTTGAAATAGTAATGGAAAATCTTGCTTCATTTGATTTGTGATTTCTTTTTATAAATGAAACCATGAGGGCCTTCTCACAGATTTGGTTCTCTAGGAAGATTAACTTTCTACCAAAGTTCATCAAAATGTTGAGCTCTGATTTATGTCTGGAAGTTATTTTTCAGGCTAAAGGAAAAGACATTGTATCATGTTGAATATCAGTGGAATACAGTATTTCTATATTTAATTAATACACCATTATTTTCTCCTAACCATTTTAATACATGTTGTGTCAAACACATTGTTTACAATGGATTTTTGTTAAGTACAAGGATCTTTTCATACAAAAATTGGCTCTATTAACATGGTTTCTTCAAGCTCATGTCTAGGTTCTAAATCCTTCTGGAACTGAAACCAACTGTCCATTTGGACGCTTGTTCATTAGCTTTCTCTCAATGGAAGCATTCTCCTCTTTTCAGCTGTTGTAGCAATTTCATATTTCACGAAGTCTTCTTACAAGACCTTGCTGAACTTTTTTCCTGGTTTTGGAGAACTAGATAATATGCCAGCCTAAAGTGTTTCACAGCTCCATTACAGCAACTTGTCACTTGTTCCACTGCACATTCAAACAAGGGAAGATTCAATCTGACCCCTTGCAAGGTTGTTTGTTTGTTTGGGTTTTTAAGAATCAGAATCAACAACTTCTGTAGATCAAGACTTAATGGTCATGACAACATTAATCCAAGTCCTGCTTCCCTTTGCTAACCTGAAGCACACTAGTCACACCTGACCTGACTGATTTATATGTGCCTTTACTTTCAAGAGCTTCAGTGTTTGCTTGTGCCTGCACATGTGATGAAGGATGTGTGGATGTGGTGTATCAGCGATCACAAGTTAGAAAAAGTTTTGTCATCTTAATTCTTGTCATTTTTCTGTTATTCCAGACACAGAGCCAAGAGATTTTTTGCCCCAAGACTGAATAAGAAGGAAGATGCCTTTTGTGACAAGCACCTTAATGTGCTCCTGGGATGCTCATTCGGAACCTTTCTGTAAAGATGAGGTTCGCTGTCTGCAAACGCTGTCTTAGCTGATGTCCTCCATATAGAGAGCCACTGCCTACCACTAGTTCTTTATTGTCAAAATGAGAAAACTGAAGGGATGCAAAGCATGAGCACTGTGTGGCAGTGGTGCCATCCATAGTGGTTTTTGACAATCTACTGGCCATCGGGGGTTTTTTGGGATGATGTTGATGGGAGAAAGAATTTGGCAGTATTACTTGGTTGTGATAGAAGGTGTGCAAAGACATTTTGGGAGGAATTGCTTTACCCAAAAAGCTCCCAAATATAAATTGATAGGACACATAAATGTTAGGGAAGAAAGTGGTGGTGGGGGGGTTGTTTTCGTTTGGTTGGTTGGTTTGGGTTTTTTGTTTGTTCGTTTTGTTTTATTTGTCTGTTTTTTGTTTTGTTGTTTTTCGTTTTCGGCACAAGGGAGAGGGTGTTCTGAGGGAGCTGAGAAACACAACAATTAAGTGATTTGTTTCAGACATGCAAAGTTTGTGAAAACTTGGACCCAAGCACAGATTTTCTCTCCTGCTAGCCCAGGACCATGTTTCTCTAACTGCCAGTTGGCTCTGGTGCTGATGTCAGAGATCCATTCTGGTTTCAGAGAGAGCACACCAGTATGCAGGAGAGAAACATTTGTCTCCTTAAGTTTTTTACATAGTATAGCTGACACTATTAATCTCCATTAACCAGCAACCTGATATGTCCCCAAAACTTGCTCAGGAGTGCCGCTAAAGGATAAGAAGTATTGGAAGGGCAAAAAGAATAGGAAAATCAACAAGCGATATATGTATCTGCCTTCTTGAGCATTCAGTCACATTCCTAGTGTACAGTATATTTAGTAGACATACTCTTACTACACTCTTACAATAATGGCTGCCCCACAGGAAGCAGGCATATTTTTGAGGAATTGCAATAATATGGCCATTTTTATAGAACATTTTTGATCAAAGCGTCCTCCACTTGTCCTCCACCAGTATTTCCAAATGCCCATTTCAAAAGAGAGAGGCAAAAAAAAGAGATAGAAAGGAGAGAAATATATCAAAACTTTGAATGCAAACCATGAAGAAGATAGTATGTATTTTTAAATTTAAGGCTCTATTAACGCCAATTAAACAAGAGGTTCTGCTGCTCAGTGTCCTAAGTAGCAAAGATAAGTTCCTGTGACACAGTCTTCTCCACACAGGGATTTAGACAAGGAATTACAGGATATATTTGCATAGATGCTACCTTTCCTACTGAAGACCTTATTGAAGCTAAACAAATTTGTACCTTTGGTACAAATGGTAAATTTTATTTAGAAGCTCTCCTCTGCTTAATACCATATTTGGCAGATAGCTGAATTGTCTAAGCTCCTGTAGCTAAAGCAGAGAGACATAAAGCAAATTCACTTCTGTGTAGGTGTACCTCTCTTAGACGTCTGTTCTAGATCTGGCATGGACTGTCTCTGCTGTTTGCCTGTGTCTCCCCATTGACAGTGGGAGATGGTTGGCTTAAACAGAATGAGTAACTATTATGCAGCTAAAACTAGGCAAGATCAATTCAACTCTAACATAGAGGAAGATATAAAGTGTTGATCTAGGCCGTATAAAGGTATTACACCAAAGAAGAACGTAAAACAAACCACAGATAATCAGCGATGTTTAGTGTTCAAGGCATAATGTCCAGATTGGAAAGGTGTTTCTGTTTGCCTTATTGCACTATGCATAGGCTGTTAGTTGCAGAACGATAAGTAAAGTTTTCTGTGACAACATTAGCTCTGAATTTTCTTATCCTTAGCAGAGAAAAGCTCAGATTAAAATCCTACATATAAATGTCAGTGAGCCTTGGGAACATTTTCTGGGCTCCCTGACTGGGAAAGTGCCTTGTCACATAACATTCCTGTTCTCAAAAGGGAGTAAGATTACATGGTAGGCAGCCAGGCTCCTCAGGTCAACTCCTTGCCCATGCCTAGAGTGCAGTATCATGTTATTGCAGCTCATTTAAGAATTCAGTGCACAATATGCAAGCGCAGATTCACACTATGTGTATTACATCTGTAATACTGACAGAGAATTAGTAGAATTCTGTAAAAAAACAAGTTAAGTAGATGTTTTGTGAATCCCAACAGAAGACTGGAAAACTAAAAGGCACACAGTTCTGTAACTGTTATGTTCTGGATTCTGAGAGAGGGATTACCAATACATTAATCAAATTAGAAGTGGATAGATTTTATTTATCTGCAGTTACCCCCAGCTGGTGAGTACATGCAGACAGCAGACTGAGGGAGAGAGAGTGACATACAAGTTTAATTACTTTTCTGCTTATGCCTCCACGAGTGGGAGAAAGTCCTCTTCTCTGTCTATACTGCCTGCCCATGTTCTACACTTGTGATGTCAAAATATTTGTTTATGTATTTAAGATTAGTGAAAGAATTGACTAAATAGAGTCCTTTGGTTCCTAACACTAACTTGAATCACAGGTGATGTTGTCAGCTGTTATAATAGGTGTTTTCTGTATTTGTGTTTCAGGTGAGCTAGGGACATCTTCCAGTAAAGCTCATTTAAGTGCATTCCTGCATGGATACCAAAAGTGCCCTATATCTTGCAGTGCTCAGCTCTAAGGTAGTGTTGTGTTGTCCCAAATATACTCTGGGTGTTCTGGGACACACTTCCTGCTCAGCAGGCTTCATGGAATGCAGCTGTGAATGGTAGAGCTCTAGTTGCATATTAAGTTTCCAGTATCCGAGTATTCTTTTTATATCATTCAGAACTCCATCTCCATCAAAATATTTCAGGAACATCCTTGTAAAACTTCCTTCAGCTCATCATTGACTGTAAAGAGTACTGGAACGGTTTATTCATGATTCCAGTGGATAGCTGGGTGCAGCTGTCATCCTACAAAAAGATCACCCTGGTAACACAAATCAACAAGCACAGTAAGATGATCCACATATAACCGAAAACCTTCTAAATGTTGTCTTTCAACTGAAATATAGAGGCACAGCTCCATCCCAAACTTTGCCTCATGAAGTAAGATCCACGAAATGCACCATAGACATTGTTATTCACTGCTGAAAAGCCATTGATTTTCAGTTTTCTTCACATAGTGGAATCTGAGAAAGGGCCTACATGATAAGGGAGCTGTGAGAATAAATAATTAAAATAAGTAATTAGTTCAGCATTGTTCGGGAAAAGTTATTAGGAAAAGAGAATCGCCATGCAAAATACCAAACTTTGGGTCCATCTTTCTGTCTTCCGCTGACACTGAACAAACACCAGTGCTAAAATTTATATCAGAATTTATCATAGCAGTAGGGGGAACTTCTGGATGGGAAGCCAGTTTATGTCTACAATTGTATCCAGTGCCTATGCTGCAAAGACATGCAACTGATACCACAGTTCAGCTCTAAGATCAGCATAGCACTTGTCTCATACCTCGTGACCACAGCCTCAAAGAGGACGGGGCAGAAAATGTATTCTGGGCAAGAGTTAGTGCAAAAATGCAGCTGATATTCCATGATGTCATCTGCAAATGAACTCACAGGGAAAGGGACAGACAGAAGGGTTGAAGTAAGATCACTACACACCTTACCTGAGAATGATGAATGCCTGTAGCTCGTGCTTGCAGTTTTTGAATTCAGATGATCCATATTGCCACTTACAATTCCTTCTAATATATTCACAAATAGACAAGCAATGCAGCATTATGAAACAGAACAAAACAAGAAGAACAATGTTGGAAGGACTTGTCCTTTCAAGACCATATGTAAGAGTGGTGGCACACCAGTCATGCAAGAGTGGTGAAATAGTGGATCACCTTTCAGTACATTTTCTCTGACTCAGTTCCTTAAAATCAAAACTGACAAAGAAATGTCTCACACTGTGTGTCAGTGGTTTCCAGTTACAGCCTACTGCGCTCAGTGCATTGCAGGTTTTGCAGCACTGAGTGGGTATGTAGCTTAATTATAAAACAACCGTGAATTCATTATTACCATATGTATATTTCCTAAAACAGAGAGTTGATTGGATACTTTCATAGTTCTTAAAACAAAAATTAATTTGGATCTGTCTATTTTTATTGCTTCTTTATTTCCATGGATAGACAATGATCTTAATCTAATGCTTAATATACATGTAACACATACTCTGAAACAGGTACTTTTCAAGTTTTATTTTAACTTGCTGTCAAAATATTTTCAGAAAAAAATATCTTCTGCCCACACACCTCATAGAGCATTGTGTCCTGAGTCTCTGCAAATTCATGTCCACATCCAGGAGGGATGTAATTTCTGTATGCAGCCAGGAAAGCGCAATGTCATGTTATCTTAGCACGAAACATGATCGATTCATCGCTCTTTGCTGCTTTATCTCAGTAACTGCATACAAACATACTTTGTATTGCAGCAGCACACAGATGGTATTATACAGATTGATACACATTCTTCATCTTTTACATAATGTTATGAAATTAAATTACTGGATAGCTCCACGTCTACAGTAAAAGCACAAGTTTGAGTGCACAATTATTTTTATCAACTCCTTCAACAGTTTTAAAAAACGCTTTAAATTCAATATGAATGTGATGGTCTACTTTCTATTACTTTTGTAAATAGAACGGATTAGTTTTCAAGGACACTGAAAGTAGCTTCTTCTAATGATATCCAACAGAACTGGCTATAAATTTATTTAAAAAACCTGTTTCTTCTATATGTGGAGATGTATCAGTCTCTACAGAAACTGATGAATAATTTAAAACAGTATGACCTAATTTCAATACAATTGGAATAATCCTATAGAATTTGTGTATTCTTCAGTTTTTATTAATTAAGTTTCTAATTTTGATGATAGATTATAATATATTACTGGCACCAAGAATGTGTAGAAAACTGAGTGGCAAAATTAAAAATTAAAATGGCATGCTGCTTTATATACATATATATATACACATTCTTGAAATAGCAATTGGACAAATCCTGCTTGCCTCCAGCTCTCCAGGTCTGTCTGTAGCACCACCATAGGAGCCACTGCATAGGGGAAGGAGGGCTGGAAGACAAGAGACTATGTGGAAATTCTTCCTTCAGGACTGTACAGAGGTCTAGGGGATCTCCTGAGACACAGATGCTCCCCTATCCCTGTAAATCACTGGCAGGCACACAAGAAGGTCAGTGAACTACTGCTGTATTTATATGGAAAACCACTTTTGGGGGAGGATTGCTTGAAGGTATTTCTTTCCCTGACTGGGTATCTTATGACTTGTGGTCAGTTTACTCTGAATATTGGCTTTTACCCTAAAGACAACATAAACTGTGTCAAGGTAGCATGTACCAGATTGCTTACATCAAATTGTACGATAAACTACTTGAATTACTTTTCAGTTTTTCACTTTGCCTCTAGAGGAAAGAGAGTCACATATTTCACTAAGCTGTCAGCCAAGTATGCTACTGAATGTCATGTTTGACCACAGCCAGGTTCCCTAAAGGACGATGTAGGAATCTTCATCATTAAATATTTTATAAAATAGAAAACACTTAAGAACATTTGGAACTTCCGGAGTTCATCTGTAAGTTGTACAAGGCTTCTTAGCTTTTTCCTTGAAAGAGGAATGAACATATACAGATATTCCACCATTGTGGATATAAGATTATATAAGATTATGACTCTATAATGTCAATTTATCACAGCGCTGCATGTACAGCTACCAAGTACAAATACAAATCATGAAAAACATCTGTAAGTCCCTATAAGCAATTTGTCAGAATACTTTAAAGTACATGTATAATAAATGAAGAACACATGTTTCATAGGAACCAAATGAAACTAGAGCTGTACCGAATGCTTTGCCAGAGACTTGAACAGCTGTGGACATCACCTCTCTCTCTATCCAGCTTTAAAAGGCATTGTTTTCCTTTTAGCTTGACAGGTGATGTTTACAATACCGTCAGTCTTCCTGAGAGACAGATTGCCCAAAATATCCGTGGAGACCATTTCCATCTCCTGCAATGCTGTCTTTTGATTTTCATTTTAGATATTTGGCACTTTATATAAAATTACTAAGGGTCCTCACCGCACCATCCCTGCCAGCTTCTAAAAAGACATCAAACACCTATCGTCATTTGCTTATGAAAAAATATCATGTGACACGCTGTATAGGTTGTCTGTCTGGTAGCTACAGTTAAGAGATGGAAAGGTTTTGTTCACTTACTGTTCTGTTCAGAATGTGCACCCACAAACACACACACATTAATTTTTCAAGGTTCTAAAGAGGTTTGTCTGACTTCCCTGAGCTCGACGCCTCAACAAGGCTATGGATTTCTTCTGTCTGAACAGAATATAAGATGGCAACTCCAAAGTCTCTTTGCTATTACGTTTTGCATCTCAGGTTAAGGTCACAGCTTTAGTATTATTCAGAATGATACATTTCTTCCCATAGAGAAAAACTTCGCAATTAACCCTCCCCCCCAATAATACTAATTTAATACTGCCACTTCTGTGTAAACCTTGGGACCACCATTTAAATATTTCTTTATAGTCTTCCTATTCTACCAGTTCTTTCCTTGTTAGATACAAGCTTCCTGCTTCTTTCATTCCTGTTTCAGATTTGTTTCTGATAATGATAATGAGTGAGAGCTGAAGATATTTTATTTTACTAAATCTCTGAATATTAGTTCCCATACTTTTCAGTGTCTATAGTGATTTGCCAAACCTGAGAAAGGAGCAACAACTTTTTTACTTGACAACCTTGTGTTATAAAATATATTGTTATTAAATTCTGAGTAACCTTTCCAAATACTGAGCAGTGTCATAGTCAAGAAATATGAATGCATTATAAACATTCTATTACTCAAGTCAATCTAACATGCATTAAAATACATAATAAATTTGTAGTTTACTTTGTTTTATCTGCTTCTAAAACTAGTAGGAATGTAAAATACTTTATTCAGCACTGAACATATGCAATCACCATTGTATATTTAAAAATAAACCAACCTGCTGATTATAGGATAGTTTAAATAGCCCCAAGTGTCCCTGAAGAGCTACTGTGTGCTGCGTAAAAGCTGAATAATCCTCCCCATGTCAGAAGGTGACTCTTCAGCTGTTCAGGATCACAAGCTGATATGCTACCACTGTAAAAAAAGATTCAAAACACAATAACATACATTTAGGTAAAAATCACTGTGATGGTATTGGAATTAATCTTCAAGAGCTGACAACACTGAAACCAATGTAGCAAGAATGATTCAAGGAATTGTGACTTTTACTTAAAACCAAAACACAAATAACACAGCAAATTCACACCAAAATAAGTTCGATGGGAATATGAAATTTTTACATATTTGGCTCATTTTTCTTCTTTTACAAAGATAACTGGAAAAAAGAAATATGTTCAAACACCCCTTGTATTTAAATATATACTGAATGAAGTATTCGTAGATTGCCAGAAATGCAGTCTGTGCAGATGTACTCCAAATCATTATTTCTTGGTGATCTGAATAAAATACTTCAACATATTTATGAAGGCACGTCGATAGAAGAAAAGCTGTTTCAATTGTCTGTGTTTGCTTTAATCATCAGAATAGGGGAATTCACTTTGGCCCGTGTGCTTAGAAAAATTTGACTTTGACTTTCAAAGTCTCATTAACCTTAATGTTTAGTCTTGGTATTTACATTGTAGTTTCTTCCCATTCAAGCTCCACATCACCTACAAAATAAACAGATACATTACATTAACCTGCCCTGTAAAGAAATAGTAACTAGTGGCAGACAACTGTTTTGGCTGAGTTTTAAAGATCTTGCAGGGAAAGAAGTGGAAAGCTTGAGAAATTATTATTACCATGAGTGAGACTAACGGGCAACAAAATGCTAGAAAATTACACTTCTGAAGCAAAAAAAATTCATGTCACAGTATTTGTTTATGCTTCTTAGTCTGGACAAGTCAATGTACCTGCTATGAAAAAATAGTATTTGAGACAATCTGTATCTCCTTACCTTCCATGGCATCCAGAGAGTCCATCTTTTGCAGTGCTGAATAATTCACAAAACATATGGGTTGACAACTTCCCTTGCTTGCCAGCAGATCCAATACACATTGATGCAAAAATATATATTGTGCCTGTAAGATGTGAATTTAAAGATGCTTGATTAGAAGAAAAGTGTAATTCTAATACAAAAAAAAAAATACATAACATTTAGATGTTCTCAAAGTAACTGCATTTTAACTAAGCGATCTCAATACTTTGATGATATCATATATGCCTGATCTGGTTTCATTCATTATGAGGCATAATGCATTAAAATTTGTCAAAACACGTTAATTCTTTAGCCCAGTAAGACATATGGAATTAGACTAATCCTAACTGAGACTAATATTTTGTTCCATAATCACCTGTGAAGGTTTCTTCTACAAAAAGTTGTTTGATTACTTTTGCCACTAGATTCTGACTGAAGAAACTGAACCATGTGAATGTAATATTTAGATAAGAAAATTTTCCTCTTTCTAGCTTAGAGAAAACCAGCAGGGTGCACTCAAATGCAAAAGTTCAAGTAGATCTACATGTTCTACGAGCATGCACCATTGCTAAGAGCAAAAACCCACATTATTTTTAGTGATCCTCTTGGACTGCAGCATCATTTTTAACAGATTATAGTGCAAAGAGCAGGCAACTAAAGTTAATTTGACACTTCCAAGGAAATAAAGTAACCCTGGGTAATGATTGCTGAAAAGAGGGGGAAAAAAAAAAGGTAATATAAGGATAATGTAAGAATGTAAGAATGAAAACACATAGAAAATAAATGGATTGTGGGTATCTTCACATAGGAGAAGTCCTGTGTATGTATGTATGTGTATAAGCCAGATCACAAATTCTTTTGTGTTGGAAGTGACCTCTTGAGATCACCTAGTGCAACTCCCACTGCTCAAGCTGGGTCAGCTAAAGCACATTGCCCAGGACCTTGTTTTTGGGTTTTGAACTCCTCCACAGACGGAGATGACCAAACTAACTTGAACTTCCTAGACTTTTGCACAGGTAAATACATTAGTGTACTTTTTCTGCTCAATAATTGCTATTGTGTTTTAGACCTGCCATCAGTTTTCAATTCAAGTGTCTCCGATTCATAAGAGCTATTTGTTTACATGGATATGGTTTAGGGTCACAGCTCCAGAGCCATGAATAATTAAAACAGGCTTTCACAGGCCCCTGAAGTACACAGTATCATCACACTCTTCAATAGCTCGTTTACTGAAGCAATAGCATTACTTCAAACTAGCCTTTGTACTTGCCTTGGCAAGGTGATAAACTTTAACAGATCCACTGGACAAATATGGATTTCTAGAATGAAGGTCTTAAGTTTCAGTGGAGTTTGGTTATTCTAATTCAGAAGGCAGACTCTGAAAGCTCCATAATCTCTTGCATTCATACAGCTACTTGTCAGCAATGAAAATCTTTCTGGTTTTGCCAGGGGAGAGTGAAGCAGGATACCTGGAGAACGTATGTGTGACCAATTATTTTCCCAGTTACAGTTAATGACATTCTTAATTATTTGAAAGTCTTTTTACAGTTGGTAGTGGGAGACAGAATAAAAAAAGTTCACTAAAGTTTAGGTTGTACACTTGTAGTCCAAGGGCAGGTCCAGGTCTTGGTAACATACAGGCCACCAGGCAGAGTACCAGGATATTGAAATTATATTTACATTACGGAAGTAAACAGTGTCTGGATACATCTCCAGCTGGTGCAACTTGATCATCCAAGCTAATTCAAATTTATTGGATAGTCCCTCGCATATTTTTGATCCATGTGAACCAGCACTATCTTTAACGCCCAGGTGTGTTTCAGGAGTTACTACAGACTATGGGTCATTCCCTGTAGAAAGCCTGGATGTGGCTGTGCAGAGATGTCTGTTTCATTGCACAGATGTGGGCTGTTCTGTGCCCATTGGCTACAGTAACAGAAAGTAACAGAGAGTGCCCCTGCTGGCAAAAGGGAAACTGTTTTGAAGCTATAATCAAGCAAAAAACAGGTCTAAGAACAACTACTTTTAATTTATTTTACTCATAGATTTACAGACAGCTTGACTGAGGGGTCTCTAAACTGAGTTGTGGGAAGGAATTGCTCCTCTGTTCATATCTTCTATGCTGATCACATAAAATCTGAATTATAGACTACAAAACAGTTTTATAACAGAACTGTCAGAATAGTTTGACTACTGAATCTCCCATAAAACTTTACAAGATTTGGTTCTCTTTGGGCAAGTTTTAGTGCTGATCTCATTTTGTACTTTTGCAAACATGAGCTAGAAATAGCCTGGTCAGAGAACACCCTGCCTCAGGATTTTGTAGTTAGCATATAGATCAATACTTGATCTGCTTGGAATCAGAATTATGAGATCATCATCTTATATTGCACTTCGGCACACTGATTTCTAGCCTCTGCCAAAATAAGCAAAAGAAGAGGTACACAAAAATAATAAAAATGTACATTCATCTTATCAAATATATTACTGTTTTAAGATTTTGTTTTGGCCTTTGCCTTATATTCAGATTATTCCGTTTCTGGTCAAAAGCGTGAAACAACAACTAACAAAAGTATTTCCAGAATTCATCATCACAGGAAAGCCCTGGCAATTGTTTAGCTGCATCAGGACTTCAAAAGGAAAAACTGAAAGCAATTGGTAATCGGACAGCACTTTACAAGAAACAGTAAGACACATTATCACCAGAAGGTCTCACAAAATCTTCTGAAGTGCAGTTGCTAAAGAGAGGTTAGCCTCTCTTTGTACACTGACACACTTTTCTTATATTCTGACGTGGTATAGAAGAGCAGAATTGCATTCGCAAAGGAACAAGTCTCCTTGCATTAAAATCAGCTGAAATCCATCTGTTATGCGGAAGTTCATCCTGAAACTGCTCACCCACACTGAGAAGTTGGGAAGTCCTCCTGTAGACTCAGAGGGTTGAGACAGCAGCCTTGGGTTAGATCTGGCCTGCAGGAGACTTATGGCCACAATCCTTTTGTAAAAGGGCTGGATTTCCATTCGACTGGATGTTAAAGAGCAGCTTTAAATTCTGCTATTACTCCTTTACAAATACCCACATCTCCAAGTACAGCAGAGGGATTCCTTACTAGCAGGTCATCACTAACTTATATCCATACGCAGTAAGTCTGCCAGAAATGCACTTTTTTAGACCCATAAACCACCATTGCCTTGATTTTGCAAACTCCAAAGTCTGTGCTTAGTTCGATCCATATGTGTTATTTTGTTCAAAGCAATTTAAAAAGAATCAAGGAATCATTAATGAAGTCAAAGGTACATGAATATTTAAATGTTTGGAGGACTGTGCTACATATATGTGTGCAAAAAAATACACATAGTATAGTAGTAAATAAAGTCAAATTATGTAGCGCATGAGCAAATACATTTTTTATTTAACAACTGTTCTTCACCCAAAACTTGAAACGAACTTTCTCAAAGTCTGAGAAATTATGATTTAGGTTCTAAAAACTAAATATCTCTGCAGTCTTTTTGGCACTCGTGAAGACTTTGCTGGCCAAATGTACTTAAATAGCTAAAAAGAATGCATTTGCATAATGCTTGAAATCCAAATAAAAGCAGGATTTGATAGACAATGTATTAGCTGCCTGATTGTTACAAGCTTTCTAGTCTTATTTTGTAGGAGATCAGATGATCAGATGACTAATTTTTAAAACCCAAGAAAACAGAATAGATAACTATATAAATCTTACCAGATTCTGTACCATACACATTCTTTCACTTCTTAATTCAGCTACAAGTCCATAGATATCCACAAAATCATGGTCATTTATATGTTGGGTTAAATGGTCAAGTGCAATATAAACACCTGTTCTTCCAACACCAGCACTGCAAACATAATACACAGGATGAAATAAAGTTTCTATATGTTTTTGGTTTTAGTATAAAATACTTTCTTAGAATGTTCTAGTTATATGAAGTTTATTGTGAAAAGAAAACTTCGGGAAAAAATAATATTTTCCATTATTTTCTTGTGTGTGTGTATACATCTCTTGAGCCATGTTCTGATTTTGATTTTACAAAGGGTTATGTCAGACAAATGAGATATAATTAAACCAATCCTGCATAAGTGGAAAAAATGCTTCTACAGCTTTTCTGTGAATTTTCTAGAGCTCTTTAATTCGAAGAAAATAAATCACAAGATTTTGTGAAATCACACACACCTGGATTCTGTGACGCTTTTCGTGTAAAAGACAAAACAACCAGGGATCTAGCAACACATTTAGAAGAAAATACTTTTAAATGGAGGAGGTGTGTGCAAGATGCTGGTAGCTACTGTTGTTTTATTTCAAGGTTTGAAAACAAATAGAATTTTCTCAAAATCACTGACAGGCTTCTCTGCAATTAGTGTAATAAATGCAGAGTAAATCACCACAGATGTTCAGGAAAAGTATAGCAAAACTCTCTTGAACCTGCAAGATTTAATGAGTAGAAAGTAGTGAATGAGCTTTCTGAATGTGGGAGCACATACTGCCGCTTTATAATGCTGGGAATATGAGCACAGGTGGAGTATATGGCCCATGCTGGCCTCTTAAGTTATCTGTGCTGGGGAAAGGGGATGGGATTCACTGCAGAGGGGCCCCAGGGCAGCTAAGTGTCCTCAAAACATGAAAACCTTGTAGTTCTCTCCTGTAATAATCTCTCTGGCCCTTGCAGTAGAGGAAAATGTCAAACTGTCGATGTCAAATAAAATGAGGCTGTATTACCCATTGTGGGTGGCACCTGAAAGACACTGAGGATGAATAAAAAAACCTCCCATGCATGATAACTGAACAGTTAGGGAAGAGATTAGTGGCACAAAACCCAGCTTTTCCTTCCACATGTTTCCAGGCTCACGCCGAGTGAGAAGGAGGCAAAGAATCAATTGTAGAGCTCTGAATCCAGATCACTATTTTGGAGTGCGCCCACTCATTTGGTGGGAACACTGACCTGCATATAAAATGCAGACACACTCACCACCTTCCTGAAGACTTAGCCTTCCCCACACACTTAATCTATGAAATTGCTATTTAAGAGTGTTCAGTATGAAATCAATGGGAGCTATGACAGCTGAACACCTCTAACCACCAGACCATTTATTTGAGAATCTAAATATAGATTTTAGCTGTTTACAGGCATCCAAACTTGAAATCTGGCATGTGCAAACCCTTATTCCTGTTTGTCATTCTCTGTGGCTCCCAAATAGATTCTTCCTCTTGGTATGTGACATGTACATTTTAAATACAATTTTTAACATATTTCTTAAGAAGAGCTATAATTACAATAGAAGGAATTAAAACAAACATGTCAGTTACTATTAGTCTTTTTACGATAAAGAGGAAAATTGAGATAAATCCAGTGGTACCTTATGGTAATTGTTGAAGTAACTGTTTCATTGACATCACCTCAATGAGATTTCCACGGATGGAAGAACAAACACAGTTCGGCATTTTACCTCCTAGAAAGGACTAAGGAACACGGCTAGAAAACCCCTCACTACTCTCCATATTAGAACCATACCTGTGCACTCAGTTTTCGTTGTTCTTGCAACTTCTTCAAGCATTAATACACACTTGCAATTCTAAGATACTAAACGATGATTTGGTGAATATGCTTACCTGCAGTGAACCACCATCGGTGTATTATCATGTGCTCGACTTGCACGGATAAGTTTTACAAAATGGATAATTGGTGCGGTAGTTTCAGGGACTCCATGTTCCGGCCAAGAAGTAAAGTTACACTGCCGCACCATCATGCAGTCCCCATGCTGAAAAATACACAATAAGACCATTTTTAAAGAAGAAACGTGACAGAAGATCCAGGAAGTGACATATAACCTTCCCAGCAATTTCATGTAAGCAAGTAAGTCAGAAGAGTGTAATAATTGTGAGACGTATCAAGACATAATTTGTCATGCACAGACCTTCTGGCAGATTTTTTAAGAGGTGGTATCAAGTCCGTCTTTCAGGAAGTATTAATGACTTTAGCAGTCACTCTCCATTTGACTTCAGTCACTGTATCAATGTGATTTGTAGATTACAGGTTGAAGTTTCTATAGCTCATTTAGAAATTTAGTGAACTGGGATGACAAATTTATTCAGGGAAAATCAGCCATTCTAGGATTGATCTAACATAGTAAAGGGAAGCATACATACATTGTTAAACACAAATCTATTTTCTAAGTGTCTGACGCCCTCTCAATCAGAGCAGCAACAATAGTAACTCAAAAGCTGGTTATTATCTGATATCTACATTAATTATGAAGGACATAAGAATGAAAACACAGGGTCATGCCAACGGCTTGTCTAGACCACCAATATCCTGTGTCCGACATTAGTCAAGCAAAAATCTTAGGGAAAATCATAAAACATTAAAACAAGGTGTTTTTAGATCCACCGAATATCCTTTTCATTCTTAATAGTTTGTGACTTGCAAACTGCCTCGGATAGAGACAGTATGTCAAAATTTAATAGCACTTGTCAGAATTTTCTTCTACTAATTTGTCTAGGTTTTATGAAGCCCTGTAAGTTTTTAGCATTCACAATATCTTGCAGCAAGGAGTATTGCGGTTTAATCAACTGTTGTATAATGAACCAGTTCCTTTTAAAAAAAAAATATTTTGAACCAACCTCTTGATCTTTTCATACTGCAAGAACAACTGTGAATGTTTACGTGTAGTAACTACTTTGGGTCTGTATTTTTCAAACTGGCCAACATAAAACCAAAAGAGAAGTGACTTTGCATGCAATATGGCAATAACTGTGAATAATATGCCTCACATATACTTTTCACCTTCACTGGAAGATCATCAACAATTCATCCAATTGTGAATGGAAGATGAAGTGCAATCTTGGAGTCAGCAATATGGCACATTTAATGACATGCTTATAAAGGACATAGCTTCTTGTTCAGGGTAGTTCAGCTAGAGTAAATGGATCACTTAGTCAACTCAGGTTATGTTTTGTTTTCTTTTCAGGCTTGCCTTGGTTAACACAGGTGAATTTGCATTTTGCTGGCATGTGTTTTTACGCTAAATAGTCCCTTTTTCAGTCCTGCTTATGTCTTATTTTAGAGGGAAAAAAAGTTAACCTTGTCTCACTCATTTTGAAATGTTCAGTTGTCCTGTACTATGTGCACAGCATATCCTTATGGGGTGACCACTGAGACAATCCCTTATTTGCTGTGTTCCTTTTGTCATGTGCACATGCCACAGGATGGTAATGCACGTATTTGGATGACCGAGCTCAGCTCCCAGGATCTGGCAGGACTACGTGCAATGCAGGTCAGCGTTGGGAGTGCAAGAGAGGCCTGACTTCATCTTGGGTCATTACACCCAGATTGCTTTCTGAGCCCACCCACTGGTCTGACTTGACGC
The DNA here is from genome assembly GCA_013399365.1 of Pampusana beccarii. Lineage (NCBI taxonomy): Eukaryota > Metazoa > Chordata > Aves > Columbiformes > Columbidae > Pampusana > Pampusana beccarii. The sequence continues at coordinate 209,511 of VWYH01006006.1, forward strand.
TGCTGGGTGCTAATTTTTCCAAAGAGTGGAAATTACAGTTGCAGATCACAAGAAAGATGAACATCTATGCTGTACCCCTACCCCCCTTCCCAGGATAAAGAGTGGGAGTAATACTGATGATTCTCATTTATATTGGGTGAATCTCCTGGGGGTGGAGGCCAATACGACCGGTGGCACAATGAAAAACAGCTGCGCTGCACCAGAGAATCTTGCCCTTTAATCTGAGAGGGATACATTCAAAGGGATTTGTCTGATCCCAGAATGGTTAGGATTACTCCTTTCTAGAAGAGACAACTGAGGTGTCCAAATAGAAACTTCACCTCCCACCAGACCAGAGGTTCAATAACCTTGATAGGCCCTTCATAGCAGGTCAGCCACATATCCAAGCTCTTTGTGACAGAAACTGGAGAAAATTTTCAGGAAAAACAAAACCAAAACCAAGCCAGGAATGAAAACAAAATGCAGGAAAACCAGGTGGTACAATGAATTTGCATTAAAAGAGTAAAATAATAATACTGATAGTTGGGTGGGATGAAGTACATCTGATATTCTTTGAGGTATTGGATGGGTTTTATTAACTCAGCTTCCAGTTCTGGCTTACCCTTTCAATTTTTAAATCTCTGATGGTCCAGTCTATTTGAGTATCTTCCATCAATTTAGTAATCACTATATCCCCAAACACAGTAACTGGTTTATTATCTTCCGGCCAGTACTGATGACATCTTATCTGCAGGAAGATGATTACAAATTAACAGTGATCATATTTCAGTTTTGACAGAAACTACATACGGAATTTCCAATTATATCAAATGCTGTGAATTAGTACACTGGTAACTTACTCGTCCTTTTTCAAAACATTGTGTAAGCATCACAAGTGTTTTTGCTCTTGTCTCCCACACCATCCTCCAGAAATCGCCCACTGTTCCTGGTAATGGTCCTTGAGTTGCAATAAACTCATTTGGACATAAATAACCCTAAGAAAAAGAAAATATTTAATACATAACGGCTGGAAAGGACAAAAAGAGTTTGCATGTGACTCATAGTCGTGCCTGTAGCTATCATGCCTAAGGCTAGAACCTTCTCAAACATCCTAAATGAATTGGCAAAGGCCTGGCTAATCATTGTACGGCAGATGGCCTTGGAAACCTCAGGAAGTAATGGCGTTTTTCCACCACGCAGATCAGTTATGAACCAATGTTCTAAAAAAGTCTGGGAAATTACATCCTAATAGAAACGTATTTAGCAGAGAAATTACAGGGACATCAGGTCAGTAATTCTCATTTTAAAATATCTGAGCTTGCACATTAGGTGTACTGCAGATCCAGCCAGAGGCTACCAAAAACTATGTCAGAAAGAGGCCAGCAAAGTAGAACTGAATAGTGCTAAGGAGCAGTGGAGCCAGGGAAACAACTAGAGAGCTGTCTGAGAGCTAATGCAACCTACACATCCCGCTGATGACATTGTCCTTCCAGTGATCCTCAGGGGTCTACTATAACTTAGGGATGAAGCTCAGTCAAACAAATGATCTCTGATAAAAGTCTGAGAAACCTACTGTAGGGATTGACTTTTATTTTAATGTTAGCTTCCACTCTTTCGTTCATTTATAAATTTATGTAAAACTCGGGGAGAAGGAAGTTTGCTGAAAAAAAGTCTGTGTAAATGCTGCCAGTGCATAGGTTTTCATGGATCTGTTTTCTCAAAGAAACTAAGTGTACCCTGCGGAACTCCATGTCCTACAGAAGGTGTAAAATAACAACAATAGCAATAATAGCAATAAATTTATACTGTAAAGCTAGCAGTCTATAATATCATAGAGTTCAGCTTATTGCTCAAAACAACTGTCACAGTGGTTTATAGCACCACTGAAGCTCCTTGTTGGAATTATAACCCTATAATTCACAGCTGCCTGTTACTTATTCCATCTATAATATACAGAACAGGTGGCAGTGAGAAACCATGTTAATCCTCCCTAGTTTAAGAGTGAAGTGAGAAACTGTAATTCAGGGATGTAAAGCTTACAGTTCAGTTACTGACTTTCTCTTGTTTAACCAATGAAAATAGAAGTAGCATCCAGGTTCCCATTTGTTAGAACTATATACAAGATCTCTTTTTACCTCTTTTTATATGTGCGCATATGTATATACACCTAGATAAATAGGTAGGTATGCACACACATACTGTATACTTACAGATATATGCATTTATATATTTACACATCTACAAACACGGAAAGTGAGATCATATAGAGGGCAAAGCTTTAGCCCTGAGAAATGGTGACATTACAGTTGTTTGTTCACTGATGAATGGTGACCTAAAGAGAGATGCCTGTATGCAGTACAGACATGCAAGAACTCAGCAGGGAGCACTCCCCGCACCCGGCGTTTGCAGCAGCTCTTTGGAAGCTGCTGCCGGTGTTCCCTTCCTAAAGCCTGACATGCCAGTGACAGGGAGGGTAAAGACCCTGCCATGCTCCGAGGTGTCTGGTCTCCTCAGCGGTTCTGTGTACAGTCCCAGCCTCAAGTAACCACATAGTATGGCTCTTCTTTTCTGCTACCTGTCAGAATCAGGACATTCTATATAAAGTGAATAAATAGCTTTTGCTAGTGAGAAAGATGCTGTTAAGACATCCATTCTCACCTCTATCACCTGTTCCCTGTCAATGTCTCTTAGTTACTTGGAAATAACTACTTCTACTTGCCATGGTGTCATCTGTTTAGACCACAGTCGGCATGTCTTGCATTGCATTTGAATAGTGCTTGAACTCACCTGAGACCACCAGTCACTTCTACAACATAATAGATGCATAATTATGAGTGATGCTTTGAGCTTTAATGGGAAAAAATGATACAGGCAAGACTAGAGACAGAAAAATATAGACAAAGAATTTACTGAGAACACAGTTAGAAAGTGGAAGGTCTAGGAAGAAAGCTGAGGATTAGAAGTATAATACTTGTTTCTTCTTCAAGAAGCCTATTTTCCTCCATCTTAACTTTCACCACATAATAAGGGGCATACCAATCCCACTCACCAAAATTATTAGCCATTTCTGTGAACTTTCCAGTTCAGTTATTTTTACATTGTCCTGTTTTATATATAATTACTTCAACTTCTGAACCAAAAGACAAAATAATACTTGTCTCTAAACAGTTGACCTCATTGGGAGTTTTACTATTGTCTTTAATGATAATAGTATGAAAGAACTTACAGAAAGTAATTTGTGGGACAAACTTTTGATTACTACTGAAAATCATTGCTTAGCAATGAAAATAGGATACTTAATATTTTTAACTAGTCATGTTCAATGCCACAGGATTCACTTGAACCATGCCATGGCAACAGTAGTCATAGTGAATGAAAGGAAAAATAGAATCCTGTACTTGCGAGTTATTTTATGATTCTTTCTTCTACCAGAAATCAAATATAGTAAAAACATGAGAGACTTTCTACTTACAGACACATAGCTGGCATTAATGTAGTCAGATCCAGGAACAGCAGCATCAGGCATCAGTTTTACTCTGTTGTTATTATCTATTACGGAAATAAAGTCTAGTTAACTAAAAGATCTGTTCAAAAACCATAGACACATGTAACAAGTGTTTCTGGAGTGCTAAGAAATCAGAAGCAATGCTGCTAATCTAACAACACTTGACATAGTGAAACACTAATTTAACCAATTTCCATTACTGTATGGTCATCCTTTAATGTTCCAGACGTATTTTAATATAATATCTTTTTATTGAAATGGTGAACATGTCAAACCCTCAAATTTGATGTATATATGGGAGATCCTCTGCCTAAAGGTAGCCAGTGTACTTTAAACTACGCTGTTCTAGCACCGGTGTCCTCCGTGTGAATCAGACAGCAGGGTCAGGGGTCTGACAGTCTCTCCTGTGTACTTGCTGTCCAGGTCACAGCTTTGAGTCATATCCTGACACTTTTACATACTTTTGCATCTTTTACATATGGTAAGCTCATTATTACAGAAAACAAAAAACAAAAAAAACCCAAAAAACAAAAAACAAACAAACAAAAAAGATTGAGGGTTTCCAATTTGGGCCTACAGTGTGTATGCAGAAATGACGAAAACCAGGAAAGCTATCATATGTGAATCAGTAAAAGCTGAAGCCAAACATTCAAAATTTTGATGTTTGGTCCTCAACTTAGCAAAAAAAAATAGAATACAAAGTTAAAGATTTATGAAACTTCTCTGTCTATATTTAATTGTGAGTTACGAATATAAGTTTTTTAGTGACTGTAACTTAGACTACATCTTGAACAAGGCAGTAGATAACAGGAACAGCTGCTCTGAAAAGTTAATAGCACAGAATGTAGCATTATTAACCAAGGAATTCCATGCTCCCCATCTCACATCACAGCTAATGCCTAAAATAATAATGACATTTCTTGTCTTATTAACTGAAAAATGAAGCAGTGTTGAGTACAGAGAGACAGACTCCTGTCTCCTGTGATAAAATCTAGCCTTGGCTTATAAGTTATCATACAGTCACTCTGATCTTCTGTGGAACCTTTGCAGCACATGGACACATATCCACAAGAAAGCATACCCAGGCTCCTGAAGTAGCTGAATGCACAAACATGTGGATTTTATATGTTTTTTAGAAAAATTACTTCTCACTAAAGGGAAAAAAAAACACCACGGAAAAATGTTAAAGAGTTTGCTACATGTCTTGAATTACAAAGCTAAGAAACTCGTGAGGCTACAGTTTCTTGCACCTGCATGTTAAAGCTTATGAGAGCAAGTTGAAAGCTACTTGCAAATAAAACTGTCTTTAAAAAAACACAATGAAAAGACAGATTACTTGACAGAAAATTATTTCATAATGTGAACATGATTGTTCTGCCATTTCAAAGACAGATCAAATAAAAATACACTTGCATTCCAAACATATGCTGCACTATTGAAGGTAGAGAGCAAGACGGATGTCAGTAAACACACATACATGGCTTTATGTTGGGGAAACGGTTCTTAGACTTGTTCCAAGGCAGATCAGCATCAGTTGAAGCAAGGTCTTCAAGAAATTTGGGAAGTTCCTGTAGAGAAATAAATGTTTATTGGCAAACCTTTGCATCTCACCTTCAGTGAATATAAAAAAATGACACAATCACTCCAGTAAGAGGAAGAATTCTTTAGTTCTCCAACAGCGTGCATTTCTAAGAACAGCTGGACGCATTACAGAGCATTCCACCTCACCGCCAACCCCAGTTACACCAGCAACGTTAGACGCAGCGCTGCAGACAATGCTGTCAAGTTGAACAATTAAAGCTTACATGAACTTTCACCTTTACAAGTCTGGATCAAGTCAGCCCCTCACCTTTGGTAGTTCTTTTCCGTCTCTTCATGAAGTCACATGCTCAGTTAGTGTGCCCTACTGACTCAGCCTTACTGTTGGATAATGCCTTTTCCTGACTCCTGTAGCTTGGAAGAGTTCTTGCCACAGCATGAGAACTGATGAGAATTTAATTAAGTTGAGACAACTGGCAATTAGCTGTTGTTCACAAGGCTGTATGTGAAAGGGGTGGGAAGAGTTATTTTGGGTCATACTACAGTTTCATAACTGGTCATTACTTCTCCTGCTGGAGGGCAGAGATTCATAGATTATTCGTATTGAGGAATGAACTTGACGGGGGTGTTTGTGTACAGAAACAGGTATAAAGCCGGATAAAAGAGCAGAGACAACTTCATAACTTGTTAACGGAGAAAACATATTAATGTGCTGACCTCCTAGCGGTGATAAGAGAATAGAAAACTCTTAGAAAAGCCAGAATTTAGCCAGAATTTCTAAGTTATCAACTACCTAAATTGTAACAGGTTTTCCCTTTGTTTGACAAATGCTATATGCAACTCTGTTTCAACATCTGGCTAAGATACAAATGAAGAGACCTACCTATTGCTTTGAATGAGTACAATACAAAATTTTTGCCGCTTGTGCAGAGTAATCCCTTCAAATTTTTCTTCTCGTATTAACAGTTAGTATCTACATGGGCTACTTCAAAAATTGGGGTAGATAGCCCTACTATCAGATTCAATGTTAATTACATTCAAGGCTCTTTTGCACAGGTATTTGAGACAATTTACCTTCTATAGATAAAATGTAATGGACAATTATTAGCAAATAAATAAATAAATGAGAGAGGTAATGAAAAATGCAAAAAGCAGAAGTGTTTTTTATTTCAGTGTTTTTCTTTCATTGTTAATTCAAATATTTTGCCAGCCTTATTTGATGGGTTTAGACATTAAGAATAATTTAACAGGAGCATTAGTGAAATGGCATAATTTTAAAACTTGTGTAATAAACCAAGTCAATAATTCATCTAATCTGATATACTATTTTTTATGACAGATAATGTCTGACGTATAGAAGAGATCTCAAAACCCTTGAACTGTATTATATGCAATATTATCCCATGAGAACTTTATTTCTTTCACCATCTGACAAAAATTCTATGGTCTGAAGCAAGAGGACTTCACTTCTATAATTATATCCTCAATAATTTAACTGCAGGTTCTTCTGAACAGGAGAGGGAAAAAAAATGGTTTCATGATAAAAGCAAAGGGCTTACAGTCAAGGGATCTGACTTCTTGTCCTAGCTCTGGTACATATTTCCTTGGGGAAAGAATTAAGGGAAGAACTGCAGAGAACAACTAGATGCTCATCTCCTTTTGAAAATTAACAAGGCACTAGATGCCATCCATGCCCTTCAAAATCTCACTAAATGTCTGTTTCCTAGTGATGAAAAATCTATGATTATACTCCTTCTAAAAAGAAAGTTTCTGACTTAAAATCACCCTACAAAGCACAGGTGAACTTCACACTTACATCTGTATGTTAAAAATTTTAAAAATATGTTTAACAGACATGAAGTAAATAGAAAACTAAATTAAAGATTGTAATGTACTGTAGAAAAGTATCTTTAAAGGCACTCATTACTTTAAAATCTTATCTTTCAACCAACCTCTGCCCTAGTCAAGGTGCATTTCTTTTACCTATTCAGTTGCCTCTTCCTTTTGTCTCAATAATCCCTCAGAGAAGTAAAGCCCCAATCCTAAAACTGAACCTAGAGAAAGATCCCTCTTCTCAGACTTCTGTGAATTCCTGTCAGGATTTGATAAGAACAGTAAAACACAGCTAAAGGCGGAGATGTTAAAATTTCTCTCATTCAGAAAGCTGAAACTCTCCCACAAATCTTCTGTCATTGAACTTTCCATGAAGAAAGAACATAAATGAAATGCCTGTGGCATTTTGCAGGTAGTATGGGCCACGGGATCCTATTTCATGTGCAAGTCATGTGAACTTCAACTTGCCTCATTTGCCTCACTCCTCTATCTTGCCAGTTAACTACTATAGAAATAGCAATGTTGTACAGTAATTTGTAGTAGAGAGGAAATAGAGAAGCAGATTATGTTGTTTTTGTAATGATGCTTCCACATCTGAACAAGTGCTCAGAAGCCTCATACCAATTTTCTGCATCAGTATGGATTTCAGTCGAAATGATTATTTTCGGAACTGGGGAAAACTATTTGGATTCCCACATTCAATAACAATTAATCACAGAAACCATATTTCTCTGCAGACCCTTTGAGATAAATAATTTGCACTTCATTTACTGTAGCACTTTTGTGGTACTATGGTGACATTTGAAGGTACTTCACCTTTTAATTCATGAACAGAAGTTACCGTAAAACACTTACAGAGGTATTTCTGTTTCAGTAATTTGCCAGTTACTAGCAAAATTTGATTTCCTAAAAGTATTGAGAGATACATGAATCCTCTGGAAAGATGGAAGTTTGAAAATCACCTAGGTGGAGCCCACTGTCAGTTACTGTGGCTCCCTATGGTTTCTTTAAACTTATCTTTTCTGATAAGACATGGACCCAGATCCATTCTGAGGTCCAAATTCTCTTCTCATCATGTCTACACACAGGCCGTGTTCACATGTGGACTAATATTGAACCCTGGAGATATCCAGGCACAGCAGCTTGGTGAATCCAGTAACTTAGATGAGACCACAAATGTCTCTAGATTCCAAGACTAAGTGAAATGCAAAGAGCCACATTTATGCTAGCAAAACTCCAAACGAGGTTTGTTGTCTACAAACTGCCTATTGTAAATGATCTCTAGACTATTTTACCTGCAGAAAGGTATCTCAGAATTGTCCAGGAAGGCTGCTAGCTGAAACAGTCAAAATTCAAGATAGGGAATATACTAACAGTTTACTAGTGCAAATGATCATGTTCTCATGTCTAGTTCCTGGTATACTTGAATTTACTAGTACAGGGGTGGCCAGAGAGCCCAGGTAAGCTCAGCACCACGATTTTAGTCATGTGCTTGAGATATAATGGTCCATGGATTCATATCTTGAGCTCATCTTGACTACACACATTGTAGGATCCTTGAATCATTTATGTGAAATAAAGCGTGAATGTGGATAGAGACAATGAAGATCACAAGGTCTGCTTTTTTGTTGTGTGCATTGTCTGTTTCTGTACATTGTCATTTCTGATATCATTTCAAGCGCATTGTCAATCCTATTATTCATCTGGTAAGACAGGCACTACAGATCCTATAGATATAGTCTCAATCAGGGACTGGACCTGCCCTGCAATTCTGCCTACTCTTGGACGTGTCACCTGGGAAAACACTACGTTCTGTAACATGGAAGCTGAAGCTCAGAGAGAAAAAAAATGGAAGCCCAAAGGACATATAAACCTGTTGATTATAAGTTGACCATATAATTTAGTTGAATGAAGCCTTGGCCTCAGTATTTCTTGAAATTTGAAATGGATTGCCAAGACTATTGTTTAAGTTTTAAGGCTTTACAACGCTGTAAAGCTTCGCCAATGTGGGTCACACCTAAAGAAAGTAATACTAGAAAATTTCCAGTGATGAACGTTAATATGTGGAAATGTTATTGCTAGCGAAACTTTTCATCTGCTCAGTCATGCATAATATAACTATAATCACTCTTGTTCAAGTAAAATAACACTTCTACTCTTGGAAAAAAAGTTCTCCTTACTCCGTTTCTCAGAGAATTTTATGGTGCTTTTTATTATTAAATCCAGACCAATTTTAACTAAGGAGCATAACAAAAAGCTGTAGGAAATACCATTAATCTTTCACACTTTTGTTGGTTTTTCCTCAGAGACTGAAATATTATAATCTAGCAGAAGAAAAGCCAATTGTTGAGTCTTCAGTTTTGTTAACCCAACTGATAAGCAATTCATGGTAAATCTATAAATCCAGAATAGTAAAGTCACTGGAGACTGACAAATTATTTTTGTGAGGACAAATGACTGTATGTGTTAAAAATGATGATAAGGATTCTGAAATAACAAGAAGAGAAGCTATTGTTGAGAGAAAAAAAAAGTATGATAGTTGTAAAAGTGAAAATGAAAATAGTGAAAACTTGGAGATTTAAGTTTGAAAGTATACATGCATTGTATGATATGTAATACATATTTTGAAAGCTGTTCTCTGTTCAGGAAGAAGGGCAGGCTTGCTGAGTTCATCTACTCACATAAGGAGGTGGAGGCTATTCACATGGAGGCTTTTCTCAAGACCGTGACAAGTATGGCCTATTATTTGTAAAGGAGCAAAAAGCAAAGCACCATACACAAACTTTTTACTTTCTGCACTAAAACCTATGAAAGAAAAACATTTCTAGTTGCGTGGCAGTATAACTGGGGCCTGAAAATTTCACAGAATAAGTGTCAGCTGTGTTTCTGAGGTCATCATAACTCATGAAAATGAACTTATTTAAAGCAGTTGGATACACCTCTCCATTTGTTAGAAAACTATTTCTAAATAAACTGTTCTCAGGTAAACTACATATGCATTGCTACATATTTTAAAGCCTAAATATGATGGTGTTAATGCAAAGATCAAAATCTAAAGAAAATAATCTTTTGCTGACACTTCGGTAAATAATTCTGGTCAGGTTGCAGCGTAGACTGCAGAATCCAAATCAGTGTAACATTACTTTCTAAACAATCAACCTAGTAATTGGGTATTGATTATCAAGGCCAGAGTCCTTCATGGCCTTGCCTGCTTAAAATGGACATGAAATGTGACACATGAAACAACTGAAGGTCTTGCAATGTTGTGACAACTGCTAGCAACATACCGAAAATTCTTCCTGAAACTTTAGGTTGTTGTTTGTGCAAAGCTCTTCAACATGTTGTAGGAAGGATTTCTTGCTTATTGGCCTGAAAGTAATGACAGAAGAATTAGAAACCTATAGGGAATTTCTTTGTCATTCTTTTTATTCTTATTTAACTGCAGCTTATTAATAATGTTTTCCAGTTCAACAGAAACTGATACTTATAGACAGAAAATTATAAATTGCATACAGCATGCTTATTTGGTTTGTTTTCAGTCAATTAAAATAAAAGCATTTTCTCTCCCTGTTGTTCCCCCTCACCAAATTTTTAATATTTTTGATGCTAACAACACTGCTAGATACGATTGTTTTTATAGGTAACAACATTCCAAAGTGAGGTTTTGACATTAATGGAAGTTTGTAAAGTTATCATTACATTCTAAAGTACATAATACTTCTTTGTCACACAGAAAACATTTTATACATTGCAAGGTTTTAGACATATAAAATATTGCAGTGACCTCATTCTCATAATGACATGGTTTTTAAACCCCAAGGAGTTTAAATATCCCTGTATTACTTCCCAAGCTAAAACACAGACATGCAGACTTCACCCCAGAGAGAGAGAAAGCATTTCTCCAGTTACCATGCAATTAGTCACGCTTTTATGATTTATACGCAGCTTGGAGTTTTTTTCTAATAAACATAGAGGAGGGAACCACACATTGAGACTCACCAATGACCACAATATAAAAATCTTTAATCAACTTACTTGATGGATTTTCTATAACTAAGTAACCTGCAACAGAGATTTTTGTTAAATGTAGCAAGCTGAGAGTTAACCAATATTGTGCATGTTAATAGGTTTTGGATTAAATACTCAAATAACTAAAGAACCAGATTTATTTCTCTTGTGGATTCAAATACTACTATATGTCAGATAACTTGGGTGATTGTGCTGCTTAATTTTTATCTCGGGTATTGGCAGATATAGATATGGTAGTTACAGTTTCTATCATCCTCTTCAGATCATTTTACAGTGCTCTGGGCTCATATTGCCCTGGGAAATCCATACTTCGAGCACACCACTTCACATACATTGACAGGCTTCATTTTACACTATGTACTCAATACCGTTCTTCTAAGGACTGCTTCAGAGCATGAGTATAGGATTCACCTGACTGGACACGGACACCTATTTCTGAGCTAGCCACTCTAGATTCCTTTTCTAATAATTGAAGAGAAATAGGTGTTATTTCATCTCATTTTAATCAGATATCTAAAATAAGTCACAGATGAATCATGCTATTGGTGTGTCTCTACAGAAACCAGACAGCTATGGCTGTTTTTCCAAGAGTTTAAAAATGAGTGCTTATTTTCACGCTCATTTTCACATATTCACCGCTCTTCCTGGTGCACAGCGATTTTAAAAACTGGGCTATATGTTAAACCTTTAACTTGATCCCACAGCAGGTTAAATGAAGATGTTACATGAGCATCTACACTCAGAGGACTTCTGGATGGCCTTGGAACTTGGTCATCATCACTGCTGCCCCGTTTTAAGAACACCTCAGCATTATGGATTTAGAAGCCAAACTTTGGGCACTCAGACTCACAAAGCTTGTCTAAAAGACCAAGCCAAAAAATTTGAAGCAATACAGTTTAAAACATAACTTGCTCCTTCAAAAAATCTCTAAGTATGCCTTTTATACGTCTGTCTCTCCAAAAATCATACATTCTTACGTACAAATATGACAAAGATTATTCTATAATATAAACACAAGTATCTATTTTTAGTCAAAAAATTTATTAGAAAAGCCAACAATTTGCTTTAAAAATACTTTGTTTTATCAAATTATGCTTAAATATTTAAATTTTAAATTAGATAATAAAATGAGATTAATACAATTGTTGAATAATTTATTATTAAGCATCAGAGAAGCTAATTTCAAAGCTACTAAATATTCCTTTGTGGTACGTACTATATTAAGACAGTTCTCTTCAAACAAAGCAAGCTGGCTGTGAAAGCCTTACGTCAGTCTCACTGGAGTAAAAAGGAGTGTAAGAATTCACAGAAAAAGGCTTAAACTCCAGGTGGACACTAGGACAACTGAAGGAGAGCTTTAGGATGAAAAAGTAGGCAATAAGACAACAGAGCATGCAACTCTATTCAGAATTTTTAGAAATCCAGCTATTGTTTATTGTATCACTTATGTTGTTTGCATTACGTGGCAGATGAAACTACCTTCTAGTAATACGGACAACATCATAGAGCTAAAGTTTCCTGAAAAAAAAGTATTTATAACAGCTGTGCCAACATACTGCATGCAAATATATTTGTCTTTGAGCAGAAAACAAACTTCTTTTTTTTTACACCTTTTTTCAGGACAAAATTATAAGCAGTCTGCAAAGAAGTTACACTTGTTTTTCTTTTGAATTTACCTATCTCCACCATAGAAAAACAAAATAATCTCCCGGTTGACATCTCCATTATTTTATGAATACTGTTAGCTTTCCTCCTCTCAAATTGATATCAATTAGGGCTTACTGCTGCTAATTTGCAGCAAGCAAGTGCAGTTTTGTCATTAGGGGATAAAAGTTACTGCTACGCTGTACATGAGCAACCTGGGTATGTCATTCATTGCTTCATTGCTGGAGGTACGCAGATCCAACGACAAAGAACATAAGAGACAAGCAGCACCATTAACACCACCTTACCCAACAATATATATATTTTTTTTTTACTTTCACTCAAAGCAGGGAAATAAAGCACTGAAATAGCTCAGGGAATGAACTAAACACTTAGTGTTACATATTTTGCTTTCTCGTTGATTTTTAGTATTAATAACAGGTGTTATTTTCTAAAGGCACAATCATATATTCTCTTTCACAAGCAGTAAGCATTTTTAAAGAAGGCACCTGCAGAATGACAGTTTAATCTATCTGTGGGCAATTAAATGAAGAATTTGATTTTTAGAAGTACAGAGCTCTCACACTTCTGTTGGCAGCAAGTGCACATTGCAGTGGCTTGGCAGCTTGGAGAACAAGATGATTTAATTTAAACACTTATAGGAAAATTAATGTCTAACGTGAAGACTGTGGCAAAGATGTTGGCTTTGTTGTTTAAGAATATTCAGAAGGGAGGAATTTTATGTGCTCACTAAAGACTTACAGCTATGCTCAGTTTCAGCATCCTCAAGCTTCAAAAATTAGCATTTTTTCCAAGTCTCTTGACTTGGAATATGTAACAATAATCTTACGGTATTTCATCAATGAACAAATTCTCATCTACCTGTGATCTTGTTCTCCATATTTCCCAGTCTTTTGTATAAAACATAAGAATATAGATATCACTAGATCTTGATGAGCACAATTTAGAATCAAACCAAGAAGCTGCAAATTTCCCTGTTTCAGCTGGACAATTCCAGATTCCCACTTGTCTGACTTTGAAACTAGGAAAGAAAAACATTCTCAGAGATAAAGAATGCCTTACTGCCTTAAATCTGATTTTCTTTTAAAATAGTGTATTGTTTCATGTGGGGGATTTTTTGAAGTCTATCAAAAATCTGAATCCCACTCAGATTACTTATGATAGAGCTAGAAAGAAGCCATTTATTTGTGTTGGCAGTGGTAACTGAAGACCATATTGTCACACCGACTTGGCTTTCTCTCTGGGTCAATCATCTGAAAACCACAGGGAATTAAAACTTTGTCCAAATAGAAAACAACAGAAATGAGTATGTAGGCAAAAGGCTTAACTCATAAGCACCATTGACACTTCCTAGGACCAACAGAGGAACTAATTTTTAGCAAGTTAATTGAAAGCAATATGGAGCTTAACCCTTCCTAAATATTAAAGGCCTAAGGAAAGAGAACACATGCTCATTTCTTCCATTGTACCAGAATACATGCATTCATAAACCTTGTACTCCTGGGATGCAAAGCTCAGGAAGCCTGTTTTTGGTAGGTGGTTAGTAAAGGGAAACTTGTTGAAAAAAAAGCAAGGCAGGAGCCATGTCTATTCCCACTCAAAGAGAGAAGAAACATGGTGTAGACAAAGTATTGTCTGTGTCGAAGTGTTACCTTAAATACACACACTTCCTGAATGCAAGTCACAGCATCTGTAATTCAGAAATATTTCTTCTGAATCTGTGCCCTATTTACTCAACAAGCTGTCTCATCTGGAATGAAACAAAAGCCTCAAAGCATCCACCACAAGGTGCAACTTTTCATGGAGAAATTTTAAGAAATAGGGACATACATGGCTTTATCCTTGCTGCAGAAACCACTGCAAAATTGGGGCGCCAGAGAAGTTGTCTCCTAGGTGAGCAGCTGGAATAGGGAAGGGTTACTTGTCTCTCACCAAACCCTGCGTGACCTGAAAATTTATTGACAGAGTCTATCCACAGCAGATGAATGTCTGCTTTTAAAAGTGACTTGCCCTATGGACATGCTACAAAAATGAAGTGATGAGAGGCCCCAGCATATGTATATTCAGTGTGCCTAATGATCCAATGTTTAATCCAGTTTAGACTGGTGGACTATGTATGTTTTAGACAACAGTTGTTGTTTTCTGTTCTTGCCTGTCTCATACCATTTCCATCATAATGGAGATCAGTGTATGTCCCAAACACTCGAAGTCAGCATTTTTGCTTCATAAAGTGCATCTTATTTTCCACTGAACTCAGTAGGACTTAACTCCCTGCATGCCCTCTGAAACTATAGCCCATTAATTAACTGCCTAACAAAGACTTGCGGAGAGATGGTGTATACATATTAGCTAGTATTAATAAATTTCAGACACTTGAAGTTTTTCAAGTAATTTTTTTTATGACCATTATGTTAAAAACTACTACAGAGAACTGTGATTTGCCATGAATTTCCTGATTTGAAAAAAATGTTGACCCAAAAGTAGTTTCAAAATTGGCAAAATGGTATACTTGGCACTTTTAAATTTGATGTTTCTTCTACTTAAACTGACTTTTGTAATGCAAAATAATGTATACTAAAAAAATATGAAAGTGCATGAAATAAAATGTTTTGATTAACCTATACTGAACATTTGCTGAGTTTTGTTTCTTTAAACTTCTCAAGCTTTTGAATTGTTGATCTGCTAAGAATGATTAAAAAATATTTCCAGTCATATTCTTACAGAACAGGAAAATCCTTTTCTACTTCTTTTTATTTCTCATGTGATCCCAGCTGCACAAATTTTTCTGAGAATATGAGCTAAGATCATAGGCCATGATCCACTAAATGTGAGAGAATGTCTGAAGAGACAATGCAGGAGAGACAGACAATCAAGAAGAATCTCACAGAGCAGGCTAGAGTATCTTGATTCTGTGGATGAATTGTGTCAGCTGCAAGTCCATGTCTTTACCCATTCATAGTATCTAACCTGATAAATAATATACTGGTTGAGAAATGACAAAACTGCACTGAATTGGATGATTGGTAGGTACAGACAAAATCTATACTGCTCTTTTATCACCTACAATTTTCATACAAACTGCCCATCACCCTTTTAGGGTAGGAAGTATACTTAGTTGGACAATTAAAACCAGATTTCAGCTGACTTACTGCTACCCAAGAAATACAAACAAGGCAGCCTGGAAAAGGAACCTGTCCATCTATGTTTTCCTCATACACTTACAAGAGGTCATGAATTGAAACCGGCATTCTGCAGCACAGCAAGCTTGGCAAATGCAGCCAACATATGCCAGTAGGTTATGGAGAAGCAGTGATGCACAGTATCATTCCAAATGCTTGGTAAACGTGCGAAGGTTACACAGTGGTCATCAACATGTAATACAATAATTTATCATGCTAACGTGCCACTGCTTTAAACACAAATCATGAGAACTATAAGTACAACACAAGAACTGGAACTGCGATTGACTTCTACGTAGCTATTCCCCGAATGCAACAGGTACAAAAGCTCTTTCATGGTGTGACTGTGGAAGTCTGAAAACAGGTAGCAAAACTATTTTAGACATCAGATTTTGCAGTAAGCTGCCTTGCTTCTGCCAGCTTCTTGATCTAGCTCATTGTTAGCAGGAAGGATGTATCTATTAATATGTGAAAGACAGCATTAAAGATACCTAAAATCTCTCTTTTGGCCACTGAAATTACTGGAACAGAATCTTAGACATACTGGAATACTCTTTAAAGCTTTAAAAAAAGGCATAATAAACTAAAAAGTTTTGAGTAGATATCTTGCCCCTCATTACTACATGTATGTTATCAATTAGGATCCCATAGTATGTTTACTTATTTCCAGTTGAAAATATGGCATGAATCCTGTCTTGAGTGCCTTCCTTTCAGACTTCCACAGCTTGTTGTAATGTCCAACAATGGACCTGGGCAACAAGCCTGCTGTAGCTTCAGTGCAGCCACTGTTTGAAAAATAATCATCCAAAATTTAACAGCTGGATCCTGTACCTTTGAAGAATGGCAGAAGAGCAGAGTGTTTGCTTTTGGCCATTAAAGGAGTAGGGAAGGAGGAAATACAAAAATACAGAGGGTAAGACATGACAAACTGCAAACCAAAATGTGAGACTGACATTAAGAAAAGGGTGATGTAACTAAAACGGCTGAAGCACTGTTCAGTAGACGCCTTGCTGTGCATAAATCACATAATAAAGTGCACATAAGTATGAAATATTATAGTTCGCAGGTACCCTATAAAGTCTGAGACTGTACAAATCCAAACTATACTACATATAATTGAGATAGAAAAGTGGTAGAATAGAGCTCTGCAAACTCATAAAGGATTTGACTACAACAGCGTAGATATGTTACTGAGATTGTAGTGGCGTAGTACAAAACAGCTGCAGTACAAGTGAGTGCAAAAGGCGGTTGAGAAAAAAATAAACTTCTCCTAAATACATAGTTCTAACTGCCAAAGGAAAGAAACAGCATGTTTCTTCTGTTACTTTTGCACCACATTTGCTTCAAGGATAGATTGTATATGTCAGTGCTATGTCATCAGAATCTGTTATAATTTCCATGTCAATTGCCCTGATTTATTTCAAAGTAGTTGTGAAACTACTTTGTTAGTATATATATAGTCCCTACTATGTTAGGGACTACAAATAAACAGGATTTCATGATGACAAATACCACTGTTTGTCATTAGTACAGCTGCAAAGATTGACATTTCATTTTGATTAACTATAATCATTCAATATAGTATGGCAGCACACAGGTTAAGAGAACAGAAAACACACCACACTGCTTCAATAATACGAAAACTTACTGGATGACAAATATCTCCTTGCGTCTAAAGAAAAATGAAGAGTATCTGGAAGTAAAATCCATTAACACTTTAGTATATAAACAAAATCAGTACTACTCTTATTCAGCTAACAGTTTGGAAACAAGCTCATTTTGAAGATCCATCAAGATAATTTATACAAGTTGCAGTTATCATAGTGCATTGGCAATAGTCCTGTCTTCAGAGCATGTTTTCCACTGTTATTAGCAGGTACTAAACAACACTATCTGAATGACATGTGCTCCACTCAGAACATACCACATCCATTACGTCGATGATTTCCAGATGATTCATAGTATGTTTTCTCATCTGTTACAAGCAGCCGCTCCTGCGTGCACTATTTTGAACAGGTTTGTACCTGCAATCAACTTACGCTGTACCACACACATAGACATACACACACTCAAACAAAACAGGTCAACAGCTACAACCTTTCATCTTCCAGCTCTTCCCAGTCTGGAACAGTAGGATGCCTGACTGCTGGAGCAAGACTATTTTAGGCTTCTCATCTTTAAGGAGACTGCCTACCACAGTGCTTCATATGTGACACAGCAGGGAGAATATAGGCAGGTAAAGAATGTTCACTAAACATCTCTAACTCAGTTGGATGTCATATATTATTGAGAATCATCATTATATTTACTCGGTGAATAATCTCCATATTTCTGGCAGTCAGAAAGAGCAGTTTTCCTTCTGATAACTATCTGTTACAAGATTCTTTATTGGAGAGAAAATACGAATACCCTGGAACTGTGCACATGCCTGAAAGGAGTAGATGTCAGGATAGCCACTGTGCTGAGCACCACAGAAATCCAGATGTTATGCAAATCACCTTGTGAAAAAACGCTTTTTAAATATCAATTAAACAATGACAGATTCGCTCTTGAATTAGCTGACTGTGACTTCTGGGAGTTTGACTCTTTCAAAATGCTTATGTAGGTTTGCAGTCTACAGCAAACACTGGGCCATCAAAAAAACTTATAAATTCTGCATGTTTAAAAACATAGCCTTTTTTTTTTTTTTGCTAACACAATTAAACAGTGATTTGCACTTAGATCTTTATCTTGTTGTAAAAAGAGCTGAAGATTAAGTGATTTTCTAAAAGCTAGTGAGAAGTGTCTTGAGGGTGGAGGTCATTCTTTGAAAGAGGATCTCAGTGACCTGTGTAAATAAGAACACCACAAACACTTCCAAACAAGCAAAGGTCAGAAAGGGGTCATGGCTAAGCCCCTTTGGACTACTGTTTTGCCTGAGGAGTATGCTTACCGCGTAAATCTCTCATCCTTCAGCTCCAGGTCTGCCACTGTGATCAACTGATCCAGCTTAAATTTTGTGTCAATAATTTCAGCATCTCGTGGGGAGTATGTGCCTCCCTCCTTTTGCTTTTGTCGAATTCTAAACAGAAAATAATAGTGAAAAATAAACATGCAGAAAATTTAAGGATGTGTACGTGAATACTATGATTCAACAGGCTGAAACTGAAAAATGAGTACTGGAAACCTTGGCCTTTATTCTGTTCTCCCTTTTTACCATGTAAATTAGTCAAATCCAGCAGCTATGTTTGTCTAAAACTAGTAGAGAAAGAATCTAGCCTATTTATTCTTTTAGTTTTCATACATAAATTGTTTGGTAATGCCTGAATCATGCACCTGAGAAAGAACAGAACTTCTGACAAATGAGCAAACTAACATCGCGTATGCAGTACCCAGCCTGCTTCTCTACACAGGCATTTTGTTCACAATTTGAATTTAGAGGTCCATTTCTCTTTCACGCGTGAGACTTCATTGTATTTATTAAAACTGACAAATTCATTAGTAAGACAGAAAAGAGAATTTAGAGTATTTACTTCATATCAAGCTTTCGACAGGGTTAGCCATCACGCTAACTCCAGCCAGCTGACACTCTGATCTGTATCTAGTACAAGTGTCTCTGAAAGTGCAAGATAGGCTACTCCTCCCATATACCATGTAGAGAAGTTTTTTTCCCCCCTTCATCTATGGAGGCTTGGAGGGTACCCTCACTAGACTGAATCTAGCCTTTGTGAATGTCTCTCTAAGTCTCTCAATTGCTTAAACTGTTCTTTAAAACATTTTTGAGAGCTTGCAAACATGATATGGCAAGAATACATAAATCTCACCTTGCAAAAGCATATACTGCAGCCACCAAAAGAACAACAGAAAGTATGCACAAAGTAACAGCAAGAATAACTTCTACAGATCTTCCTGACATCCCTTCAGCTGCAACAGAAAGTGAAAATTTAATTATTTCATAGATTCACCTCAATCTGCACATTTCTGACAGGGTGAAATCAGGCAGTGAAATGAGATGGACTCTTTTCTGTCTGTCTGTACAACTGCATCTGTTTTGTGTCAGTCGAAGAGCTGCTTGAGAAACAAAAATATAACAAAACCAGAAACAATTTATTTAAAGGTTCCTAAGTATTGCTGATCTATGTAATACATAATGCTAACAGTACATGTCTGTAGCTGTATGTGCAGCCATCCCCTGGTGCTTTTCAGTTTCTACCTGCTAAGCAGGTTAGGGTAGGTCTCCACCACAGTAACATCAGCCTGAACACTGAGCTGAGCTCCTGCTTCAGCCTCTGCGCAGTCAAGAACAGACACAGTGCTCCATCAGCCACAAAAACTCGAATTCCAGAAGTGGAAAAGGAAGAGCCACAACTCAAAAGCAATGAGGCTTGCAGCCATCACTTACAGACACGAAATAAAAGGTGCTTTTTTGGAAATACTGTCCTCAGGGTACTGAAGGAACCCACCTAGGGATCAGATGTGAACTTTCTGGATTAATCTGCCTCACTGACCATTAACTCATGCTCTTTATTTATGTGGGAATTGGTGATATTGTTAGGAATAACCAGCAGTAGTGCAAAAGTAATCATAAAGGCCTTTATAATAAAAAGGCAAAGGTGTTAGTATTCTAACCAGTCCTTCTAGGTGAGAACGAAGGCTCATTCAGAGACTGATAAACCATTTAGATTAGTAATTACTAGACCTCTTTTTGAACCTCTT
Organism: Pampusana beccarii; assembly: GCA_013399365.1. Lineage (NCBI taxonomy): Eukaryota > Metazoa > Chordata > Aves > Columbiformes > Columbidae > Pampusana > Pampusana beccarii. The sequence goes on from VWYH01006006.1 coordinate 229,935, forward strand.
TGGTGTGAAATTTCTGAGACTCATTTAATTTCCCAACCTTCCTGGTAGTCCTGTCCCCATCTCAACCTCAGCCTCCTTTTTCCTTATGTACATAGTGGAAATAAGAAAAGCAAGGGATTATTACTGCTGGTATTCTTCACCTAGGCAGGTTTCTATGCAAAAAGCAGTGTCAGGAAACCCCATTTTGATTATTTCCTGTCTCACCAGCTTTGTTTTTCACCTGGAAAAATCCTACACTTAGGACTAATTCTACATGCAGGACTACCAGCTTCCCCACAATGATTTGCTGAAGTAGGTATAAGAGTTTATGAAAAGGTTATAAGCTGCCTTGATGTTTTAGAAGTTTAAACAGTATTTGTCACCACATCTTAATTATCTCATGGAAAAATCCTGACCTTTCATTGTAGTATGGACACTACTTTTGCAATGTCAATCATGTGTTATGAGGCAGAAACTCCACTTATCCAGCTCAAGAGGAGAGTTGCGGAACGCCAAGTATGGTTGAGTGGGAGCACCATATTAAAATGTATCCTTTTTTATAATTAAAAAATCACAATTGCAGCTGTGTATTCCAGTATTTTCTGCTTCAGTGTTCCTCCCTAGCAAAATTCCTATTGTTTAACAAGAGCATCTGACAGCTGTCACAGAGAACTCTCTCATAGGTTTTCCATATTTTTTTTCTGCTTCGAACATATTTAACATGCACTATTAAATTGCACAGATACAAGGTTAGCCTTCTCGTTTTCCAGATCTAAGACCTATCTATTCTATAAGGAGATTTAAAAACCAAAATAAACTAGTAATGAATACCTCTGCCAAAATTAAAATTAGTCTTTTATCTACTAATATTGAAGTGTCATGCTGGAAAAACACAAATTTCAGTGATTATTACAAAAGAAGATAATTAATTTTAAATGAAATTGCAATTTGATCTCAGGTATCATAAATTTATCCTGAAAAGATACTGTTGTTACAAGTGGAATAGAAGTCATTGGTCACAAAGATACCTAACAGCTACTGATCCTTCTGGTATGCTTTCTGGGTTATGCTTCCAGAGCAGGTCTGAAGTTCACATAACCAAAGCATGTTTGATAAGGAAGTGCTTGAACAAGGTTCCTCAGGTTATATGTCTCAAGAGAAAATGTGTCTGAAAAAAGTCTGTTTGCCTTTATTCACTTAAGATAAGATTGGTAGTGGCATTGCCAGTGCTGTATCTTCAAAGCCACTCAACTGCAGTACCTGCATCACTTGTGGTATTTCAATGTGATGTTGATTTCACAGCAGTTTTGTAAGAAGGCATACAAGGGAGGGTTTTTTTGTTCTTGTTGGATAGGCTCTGAAATGTAAAGTTAAGGCCAGAGAAGAGTTTGCTGTAGTGCTTGTTTTAAAAGCAGTGCTTGATGTTAGACTTCAGCACAAAGGCACTGGATTATGGGTATCAAGAGCCAGGTATAATTGAGGAATTTATCGGGGCCCTTTTTTTTTCCTATGACATTCTATTCAGCATACAATCATCTTGCTTCTGTATGATCTACACCAAAGGAGAAAGTGTAACAAGTTTTCAGTAACAATACAGCAGCACTATCTGCCTGCCACAAGCATAATTTCTCTCTCTCTTTTTTTTTTTTTAAGTTTTCTTAAATGATTTCTTAAATTATTTAAGTTTTCTTAAATGATTTCTTTAAGTATTGCAGAGTTTCATGTTAGAAAGTAGAAAGTTTCCTGGAGGACTGGATAGTCAGACTCATTTCTGGTAGACTTGTTTTCCTTAACTGGACACGTATTCTTTCTGTCACTGGGCAAGCTATTTGCTTCATTGCTTTAGAACTTTTATGTTGCAGTTTCCAAAACATTCAAGGCTAGAGAAATAGCCACAGATCCTTTCAGAATATTCAGGTAGTGAATTAGCATTTCAAGACGGTCAGTATCAGATCATGTAACGAATTTCTAACATGGATTAAATGAATAAGGGAGCTCATATCACAGAAGACAAATGCCAAATGAAAAATATGTGCCCACTAAAATTCTTCTGGGTACTCATCCAGTTGTCTTGGGATCCCTTTTCAGAAAGTCAGGGCTAATGCTTAGCTAAGTAAGTTTTGGCTTACCAATACATTAAAAGAACTCACAGATCTTATTGCGATCTGCTATGAGAGTTCATTCCCAGTTTTGGGGGTAAATCAACACTGTAATGGAAGAATTTACGCTGGATTTGATACCCCATAACAGCTGGCCTATTGGCCAGGGACATCAGAACCAGAGGGGCTCTATAAGATGATATTAATTCACAAATTAATGTGGAGCTTTGTCTGTATCTAAAGGATGAAGGGTGAAAGGGTCGTGTCCTCAGATGAGCTGCCACTAGAAGGAACGATCTGCAGCCAAGAGGTTTCCTACACTGGGCTCGCTGGAATAGCTCCACATCCAACACAGATGGAAACAGTATAGCTTCTGGCAGCTCACCAAGCAAGATGAGCTGTCCCGGCAAAATGGTAATTTTATCAATATAACTGAATCTCTGCTAAAGAACTTTGTCAATAATGCTTCTTCATTTAACAGTCCAGGCTGAGGAAAGACCTCTTGACAACCTCAAAAGGACATACAGGGAATTAATATGTTTCCTCAGCCATTCTGGTTAAGCTAGGTCCAACAAAAGCAGAGATTATTTACTTCAGGAAAACCACTCTACTAGAAAGAAATATGAAATTGTAGAGATTCTTTGGAAATAAAGAAATATTTTAATAAATGATACTTTCCTTACCTAAAGTTTTGACAGGGTCAGAATAGTCAGAATCTGTAAACTGTCCTTTAATGTTAGTTGCTCTGAACTTAAATCTGTGAAATAAACCCAAGAAAACTAATGAAATAAAAATTTATGTGTATTTTCTTAATTATTATTTCACTTAGAAACTAAGAACTATTTTTCAGTTTTAGCATAATATAAATTGGAATCATTATTCATTTGCCAAAGTGACATTATGACAGACACCAAGGACACAGTGTCAATTCTTAAACATATAATCAAACTATATTAATCACTTATCTTGAATTTGCACTTATTTAATTTAGAAACTCAGTAAGCGTCTTTTGTTACCTGAAACATTTTTAAAAAATTGTCTTCCATATTTGTGCTCAGCCAAAAAAATTATAAGTAGAGACACGTGAAGATCATTTCAATCTCCACCTTTTCATAATTGAACTACACATTTTGTATGTTCGTAGAAATGTATATTTCACTTAAATCTTTCTCTTGGTCAAACATAGAGACAAACGTACTTACAGGTACTGCTTTCTTGGTTTCAGTGGGCCATTACATATTTTGTCTTGACTGCCTGGTATCATACATGTAGTATCAGCACCTATGATATATATCTCTTCTTTGCCACTCAGATTTTCTTTTCCTTCTATACATGGTGGGTTTGGAAAGCCTTCATTTGTAAAATATGGCCTCGGTCTGTTGAAGTAGGCATCATACCACTTAGTAACATTCCCATCATGCTGAGCTATTGTCAAGAAAACAAATTATCAGAAACAATTTACATTCTGACCAGACTGTAATAAAGAAGTTAAATATGAAATTATTTTTGTAAGAACTTAGCATGCTATCAGTGCCATTTACAGAACTAAGTTTATAACTGTGTTTGCACTTGAACCCAAATTTCCTTGGTTTTCTAACTCAGAGTAAGTCAGCTGAATCATAAGTAGAAAATTTCAGGGGCAGTCTCACACAAGAGCTCTACATGTAGAGAATATCACCTGTGCGAGACACTTGACTTTGAAATTGAGCATGGCTAGCAAAGACAGTAAAAAGACATTAAAAGACAGTAAAGACCATTTCATAAATGAATTTACTAGGTTTCTATAAGTGACCAGTACTCAGCAACTCAGGAGAAAAATCTTCAAAATCTTGCTTAATGTGGTATTTGCATATCTGTCAGTTTGAGAGAATCTTCATAGCAGCAGCTATGAAGTAAATGTCTGTAGCATTAGTACTAAAATCAAAAATTCAGAAAAAAGTAAGAGTTCACTTAACGTGAATGCTTTACACATTCTAACCCACAGTCTACAGAAGGGATTTATATAAATCCCTCTGCCCCCGTTATGAAATGCAAATATCATATCAACTGCACACAACTGCTAGTAATAACAGAAGAAAAACCTTGCAAAAAATAGAAAATAGTTTCAGATTTATATACCTTTCACAAATGCCTTTTTTTTTTTTTTTTTTTTT